>WMED01000282.1:0-27860 GCA_019650415.1 Pipa parva
GGGACATTGTGAGAATGAACTAGGGACAGAGAGACATAGAAAGGGATGTAATATTCACTTTATATAATTAGTGAGACATGTTAGAATACACTTCAATGGTGGAATTCTATTTGACTGACTTTGCCATAGAACACAAGATAATCACGTCTAATTCTGCTTCTTGGCTAAGGTAATCTGCCATTTGTAAATAGGAAATAGAGAATTCACGACTAATGGGGCACAGTGACCCAAAGTGATGCACTTGACAGTTGATTTGGCAATGAATAAACCCCACAGTACTTATCTTCTAATTAAAAACACTGCTAAATAGTAATTTGTATAGGGTGGATGGATTTTGTTCATAATTGTAGATTTCATAGGCTGTATGTAGGTAGGGGAAGTTACCTCTATTTAATTCTATTCTATTTAATTCTATTAATTTTTCATGTACTGAATGATCTCAATGCATGCCCTGCTATTATATTACAGCCTTACACTTGAAGTAAATTATTAATCTACAAACATATTCAAATCCCACAGAGGTGTGTAAATCACAATGTAGGCATGTAATCACTGAAAAGAGTAATTGGAAAAAAGAATTGACTCTCTAAATGTATATAACATACAGTATATTACCCTGGTAGGATAATTCGATTTGCAGTATAGCTGGAAAACATATAACAGATACTGCTAATTTCATCTTGTTCTCTATTATAAAGCCTATAATTGATAAAACCTATAAATTTTTAAACAAAAAAAGTATCAAAAAACATTTGATCCTTTAATTTTTGTGGATGTGTTCACTAATAACAATGATATCATTATGAGTTTTATTAAGTGTCTCCAGATGCTCGACTTGTATTTAGTTAAGTTCCATATTTATTGAAGTTTTAAGAAGAAAAAGTCCTATTTATATAGAATTTCTAACATTATACAACAAAAAAACACTTAAAAAAAAAAACTCTGCTCTTTCTTTGGTAACTCCACACATTTCAGCAAAGACAAGAGAGTACAAGTGATACCTTTTATTGGCTAACGAAATAGATGGTAAAAGCAAGCTTTCAAGGCTCCTAAGGCCTCTGAAGAAGAAGAAGAAGAAGGCCTGATGAAGAGGCCTTAGGAGCCTCGAAAGCTTGCATTTACCATCTATTTTGTTAGCCAATAAAAGGTATCACTTGTACTCTCTTGCCTTTGATTAAATCTATGGCTAACACGGTGCACAACACTACTGCATCCACAAATTTCAGTGACAGACTCCAACCCTTTTCACTGCCAGAATTGATGACTCTCCCCTTGAGGACTGGTTAAGGTGGGGATGTTCTATTCTGATAATAGATTATGGCCCTTATTCACCAATGTGCGAAGTGAGCCGCGAAGTGTTCGACTCACTTCGCACTTGGTGTTTTGCGCATGCTGATGTCCTGCACGCGGATATCAGCATGCGCATTAAAGGGATTCCCCTCCCAGCGAGGAGACTCGAGTGCTCTCACCGGAAGGGGAATCCCTTTAATGCGCATGCTGATGTCTGCGTACAGGACATCAGCATGCGCATAACACCAAGTGTGAAGTGAGTTGAACACTTCGCGGCTCACTTCGCACATTGGTGAATAAGAGCCTATGTCTTGAATATATGGTTTATCCTGCAGCAGTGATACAGAATTCTCTTACTCTCAATAAAATCTTTCAATAGCAGTTCTAGAAGAAAGGCAAGGGGTCAGTTCAGCAAGTCAAAATAAAAAAGTTACAGTTTTAGTTGTTTCGTTCACTGCACAAATCATTGTCATTCCACTAAAATTATAGTACCTCACTGACTAAAGGATGAATTCACCTTGCTACAATTCGAGTGGCATTGCCAACATAATCGCAAATTCACTTATTATTAACTAAGAGGAGAATAGACTTGACCAACAAACAGAGAGTGTCTGATATAAGTAGCATGCAAAGTGATGTTAATTCCCTCAGTGAATGGAAGTGACGTCAGTCTCACCATATCCCACTAACTGTATTATATGTATGTATAATTTTATTTATAAAGCACCACAAATTTACACAGCGCTGTACAATTCAGCAATTCAGCCTCCTGCACAGCGCGCTGTATGACACATAAGCCAGTGCACAGCTCCTTCTTCTCCTTCCCAGTCTTCTACATCATCACGCTCATTGCGGGGAGCGTTCTCATTGATCCCCATAATGAACGTGATAATGTTTAAGGCCTGTAACACCCGAGGTGTAACAGGGTGGGAGGAGCTGCGGCACTGGCTGCCAGTTAGGTGAATCATCACGAGCCAGCTGATTACAGCACAGCTCATGATGTGACTGTAATCAACTGGTTCTGTATAAGGTATTTTAACCGTTATTTTTTATTTTTTGACTTTAGTTCTCCTTTAATTCTCACTTTGATGAATAAGCCACTAAATAAAACTAACATGTAACTGCAGCATAAACATCATTAATATGCAGATGTGGATTACATTTTTCTGTTAAACAATTCTGAACTATATAGCAAGATGCTTAGTTCACAGCTTGGGGATAAGCAGGACAACAATTCAGTTCTGTTATTTTTATAGGTCATTTTATGTGTTGCATCAAAGTGATCTAAAATGTATTGAAGTCTTACAACAATCAATATAGATATTTAGGAGCCCAGATCTTTCATTCAAATAACAGTATGTTGCACTTAACGTACTCAGTCTAAAGACAGTGGCTGTTTCCTTCCTCTTTGATGTGCTGCTTTGTGTAATTTTGTGCATTCTTCTAACCAGGAAGTTTACAAGTTCGATACAAACTCAGCAATGAAGGAACACATGTCTTCACATTTGATTCCGAAAGACTGGACGACAGGAGACTACATCATGTGAAGATCAGCAGAGAAGGAAGAGAGCTGGTTATCCAGGTACTTTAAATAAAGCAAATCTAAATCTAGATTACAAGGGTTGGATTATATTCACATATTGAATAAGACCTCTACCTTATAACCGTGGAGTATTCTTGGTGATGCAATGGAAACAGTAGGTGGGGCATTGCTATAGGTTGAGTCAACGCTATTTACATTAGAGAAAAGGTTCTTGATCACTATATATTCTGTGTACCAGCAATACCCACCCCTTTTACTCCCACACAGACAGTATAGGCTGTGATTTACCTAGAAGCACAATCTGTGCATCCTTTATTATAGAGAAAAGTAAAATTAATTTGCAGTTGTTACTTCACAAGAGCTTCCAATATTCTGTGCACATTTCTTCAGCATTGTCAAACACTGTAGCCTTTATACAACAGCCTCTTTGCATGTCTTATGACATCAGCAACACCACAAGAACAGGGACGTCTTAGTCCTGATACTTTGGGCGAAATTTACTAAACTCGAAAAGGTTGATTTTGGCCTTTTTTGAGTTTTTTCCCTGTAAATATTACTGTACAGTTGGTAAATAATCAATATTTTTTATCAATTTTTACCAATCAAAACGTTTTAATTGAATTTTTCTATTGCATTTTTCTATGAAAAAGTCGCCAAAGTATTAATGTAAAATAAGAATCAAATTTTAATTGAAATGGTTCGATTGTTAAAGATCGATCGAAAAATATCAAACAGCGATATTTACAGGGAACAAACTCGAAAAAGACGATATTGAACTTTTTTGAGTTTAGTAAATGGGGTGAAATTTATTAAAATCGTAAAATACCGCTATTGCGATATCGATATATTGGAATTTACCAATATCGATATTGCGATATCGATATTGCGGCCATTCTACCATTGAAATCAATGGCCAGCCAAAATTCGATATTGCGATATCAATAAATTCCAATATCGCGATATCGGTAATTACCTATTTTAATAAATTTAATAATATGTTAATATGTATCATCATCCTAAAGGCTTTATTTGTAATTTGCAAAATAAATAAATAAATAAATTGGCATATTAAATTGGCATGAACATCCATTTTATAAATATTTTATTGTGTTTACAGGCTGACAAATTGAAAAAGCAGAGACATATTTTATCATTGGACATCTATTTTAAAGCTATCAAATCTCTTACAATGGGGAAAGTAGTAGGTGAGTCTTTAATAATGTTTCCAATGCTGGTCCTTGAATTCCTGATTTGTAGTTTTTTTCAGTTTGATTCTCTTCCTTGTGATTTCAGCCATCTTTAATCTGTTAAAAAAAAATAAATTATATGTATAAATACATACACATACATACACACATGGTCTTCTTCAGGGGGTGACAAGATGGCGAAACCATCCCCACCAGAAGGCCATCAGGCCATGAAAAAGAGGGAATCAGGAGTAGTTCTAACCTTCCAATGCTCCCCTCTGACCTGCCCTATCTGCCTAAATGACAGCTGCTGCCATCAATTAGGCAGATGGAGCAGGACAGAGTGATGCATTAGGAGTTTAGGGCTATCCTCGATGCATCACATGATGACATCACGTACTTCTGATGTCATGAAAGGGGTAGCACAACATGTAACAGATATCTGTTCCAAATGCCCATGTGGACCAGATTAATCCATTCCAGTTAAAAAAAAAAAAAAGAGCACTCCAGCATCTTGAAATTAGAAGCGTATATTAAATCACATAATACAAATCATGGTAGCAAAGTCTTTCGAAGTTTCGACTCATGTCAGAAGCCATTATCAACACAGTGAACCCTATCTGATAGTGATGCAAATTAACTTCGACCGTTAGAATTTTTGCTTAGGGCTTTTGTTTTCTCTCTGACTTTATGATTCTTTTGAACATGCTGAAATTTAGAATTCGACAACAGTGTTGTATGTTACAAACTTTCCTGTTTTGCTGTAAATTGATATCGGGGAGGGGTATAGTAGACACAATAATCAAATATTGTTTTTTCACACCAACTATTGTTCGGGATGTATTTATTTTTTCCCTTTTATGGTTAAACTGTACTAGGCTTTATTACAGTATTCAATTTTATTTAATAATATATCAGTATACATTTTAATTTGTCATTTTCTCATTATTCAGATTATTAAAAAAAAAACTTACAAATTGATCCACTGGAAAAATATTTTTGTGTGCATGAATTTAAGAAACAAACATAACACAACCCATTTAGTTATACCAACACTTCATTAAATGTGTTGGCACTATGCTAAGTATCTCAACATGCTTGACTTTCAAAAAAGAAATAAATAACATGAAATTAAGTATAATTATCAGTAACGGGCTTCTCAAATTATTCTGCTATGCTTGTAGTATATTTGCTCGATGCTTTCAACAGATTGTTTGATCTCAAAGTGTTTGATGTAATGAGTCCAACAGATTTTCTCTAGGTTTTGCTTAAAAAAAAAAAAAAAATCCAAGTGAGTGATAATTCTAATTATGCATTGACTGGGATTTTAGCTTGAAACGCTGATAATCTAATATGGGAAAAAGTCTAGATCATCTCTTGTCTTTTGTAAGAATGAAAGATTTGAGTACATAATAACTGTATTATTATCTAGTTACTGCTTTAAAATAGTTTCTTGCATCATTATGTAGCTTAGATACAGACAAAGTTCTTGAATGGGATATATACTGCATTTCCAAATAAGTAGGTATTTATGGTAATAATGGGCAGTTCATGGAATTTCTAAAAAGGTGAGTATTTAAAATGTATATATAAATATTTAAGGAATTTTAAAAAAAATAAGGCTTATCTATTGAGTGCTCCTTTCTATTGTGAAATGATTTAGTACTTGTAAATCATGCAGTGGGTCTACTTGAATGTGGCGGGTAATTCACACCCTCTTGACAGCAAAGAAATACTAAACATGGCAGTATAAATATAGAAAAATTATTTTATTCTTTTATTCTATTTAAAAAAAGTAGTTTTTGGGAAGGGACAAACATGCCAACTGCAAGATTAGGAAGTATCTGCCAAGTTATTATGTAACACTGGGAGGGGCTATGATATGTAAGGTACTGGGGGTGGAGACTTGAGTTAAATGGCAATGTAAATGTATTCTAGCTTGACACTTAGGGGGGAATTCAGCATGCAGAGAAGTGAGCTCCGAAGCGTTCTTCTCACTTCGCAAATGGCATTATGCGCATGCTGATGTCCTGTACGCGGACAACAGCATGCGCATTAAAAGGATTCCCGTCTCGGCAAGACCAAAAGAGTTGCCTCGCCGAAACGGGAATCCCTTTAATGCGCATGCTGATGTCTGCGTGCAGGAAATCAGCATGCGCATAATACCATTTGCGAAGTGAGCCAAAAGCTTCGGAGCTCACTTCGCTGCATGCTGAAGTCCCCCTTAGTATTGTAACTAGACCCTTGGGTCGAAAACTGTGATATTTCTATAGAGTTGGTAGTGTAACTGATTGTTGCCAATCATTTGGAATTATAACTTGATATTTGTGTTTGTAGTTGTTCTATTACTGATCCTAATGTGTTTTTAACTGGATTGTGGCAGGGCACTCAACTCCAGCACTAGAATGTAGATGGGCATTAACCTTTGTATTTGGTTGTTGACTTTTCTACAGGATAATACTGTGCATATCTCACTGGGTACTTTCAACACAATTTGGTAAATATTATTCCAAGTCAGTATTCACAAAACAATTTGCAAATTGTAAAATATAATTTTTTTATCAGATTTTCAAATGTACTAAATAATATTTATTAGCTTTACTCTTTAGAGGTCTAGGATAAAACTTCAATAAATGAGAAAATATATTTAGTAGAGTGCTATAACCACTGCCTATGTTGGGACACCTACAGCACATCAAACTGACTCTGTTATAACCTAAGCCAGCAACCCATATTCTCCTGTTTAGCCCAATCACAGCTCTTCCACCCACATAATATAACAAGGTATTCATTAGTGTCCAATGATAATAAATGATTCATTTCCACCTGACTGTAATGTGTAAAGTCTCATTCAGGAAAAGTCATCCATTTCTATCATTTGCATTGCTAAAGACACCATATAAATAAATCTGTATAAACATGCATTTTTACAGACACTGCTGACATTGAGTTTACTTTGCTGGAAAGGCTTCATCTCTGTTCTTTTCAGTATCAAAATGTTGAGCAAGTGTCTCTCTCATGTTCTCTAGGAAGATGATTTGTTAGCTGTTCACGCTATGGCTAATGACTGACTTTTGACAACCTGGAAAAGTGCAAATTATTAATAGTCATTGCATCTCAGAGCTCACCGTGAGACCATCCATTTATTTTCTCAGAGGTTCTGTACAGGCAACAATCCATATGCTGCCTATGTCTGAAGCAGACTGCAGAATCATAGCATGACATGTAGATTCATACACTTCAAAAGACAGAGCAGAACATATTGTTTTCTGACTGCAAAACAGCTTTGCTTTTGTCATTCGGTCTTTATCTGTTTAACGCAACCCCTTTCACTGTTTATTATCTTACTCCAGAGTCTTATGAGGTTTTTTTTCAGCCTTTCATTTATTCCAGCACAAGATATACAGAGAGCCAGTGCTGAGTGCCAGAGAATGACAAGCTTTGTTCATGAAGGTTACAATAGTATTGTGAAACAATGACAATTGTCTGGTGTAGACATAAATATAACTAACCTATAGTAGATAGCAATACTGAAATACATATGGGTAATGAAAGTTCCTTCAAGATCCTGAACAGAATAACTAATGTTTTATTCTTTCTTTCCAAATTAGTAGCATAAAACCTATTTAAATGCTCAGTTAACTCATGGGTAGTGATGGATAGTTGACTATATTCAAACAAGATACAATAAAGGTTTCTTTGATGCAAAGATAGAAAAAACATGGTATATAACTCTTACTAATTTTATTTTGGAGGGAGAGGATGGTTCACATGTGTTGTGGATCAGTGGTTAGCACTGCTGCCTTGCAGTACTGGGTTCTGGGTATTAGTAGCATAAAATTCCATCCTGGACTTCATCTGCATGGAGTTTGTATGTTCTCCCCACACCTGCATGGGGATTCCTCTGGGTTCTCCGGTTTCCTCCCACAATTCAAAAACATACATCTGTGTCTGTGTGTGACTAGATTGTAAGCTCCACGGGGCATGGACTGAAGTGAATTATGAATCTTTGTAAAGCGCTGTGTAATATATCACTGCTATAGAAATATGTACATACATGTATGAATATCAGGGCAGAACTGATGCTTCATGCACAAGAAACCACAAATGCTTTTACACTGAAATAAATGTCAGGCTGAAACAATCCCAAGATCAAACCAATGTAATACTCTCCTGGATTACACCTATCACAGTCACAAATGATGTGGAGGTGTAGGGAATGAACTGATATATCTTACCAAAATAGTAATTGTACCAAGAATCTCTAGTGGCTAATTTTTATGTCTATAAATTGTATTGTATCAACACTCAATAAGTAGGAGACCTGCAAATGTGAGAGAGCAGTAATTATACAGCAGAACCTGCCCGGTGCATTTTTATTGAGGATTATCAGAAAATTATACATTATTATTTATTTATATAGTGCCAATGTCTTCATTGATGCTGTACATGGTAAGGGGAGAACACAACACGACTTAACATTACATTGTATAAAGACTTTGACACAGCATAGAACAATGTAAATCAACAATAGGAATGATGACCCTGTCCGCAAGAGCTTACAGTCTAAAGCATAGGGAGAGTGATTGACAGACATACCAGTCTAAAGTACAATAAGTACCTATTTCACTTTCTCTCATTTACTTTCACAGATAATCCAGGACTTGATTGGGAGGTCTCCAAAGCCAACACTGTAGGCTTTATTGGATGTCTGTCTTCTGTGCAGTATAATCATGTAGCTCCACTCAAAGCAGCATTGCGGCATCATAGTGTTGCCCCTGTCACAGTGATTGGAGTGTTGTCTGAGTGCAGCTGTGGATCCATTGCTGAGAGAGACCTCAGTACAGTCACGACTACATACTCCTCATCAGGTACTGAAAATGTCTGCATGCTATATGAATGCTCTAATATATATAATAGCAGGAGTTGATGCCTTTTCCTACATTATTATAAGCAAGGTGATTTTATTTATTAATAGAATTCCTGTTAAATAGATTACACCTTTATAGGTCCTGATTTGAATTACATTTGACTTTATACAACTAATCATTTATGACATAGGCCAGGGGTCAGCAAAGTGCAGCTCTTTAGCTACCTTGTTGTGGCTCAGAGCTTATCTCTATACCCCTGCCCATGACCTCTCACGCTTCTTCTCATTGGACATTGGCAGGTCATGTGATTGGGAGAGTGTGCTCCTCCCCCTTTGTGGCTCCAAAAAAAGTGTCGCCGCTGGAGAAGGGAACGAAATGGCTCCCTCCTCTTCTAAGTTTGCCCACCCCTGACATAGGCTTTAAGGCAGTAGATACATTTAAGAGCTAACTGATATAAAAAAGTAATCGTGTAGTTTTATCCTTACTATTTTGGACAAGGTAATGGACAGTAACTATCCCAAAAAAATATTTAAAAGATAAAATTTCTGACCATAATTTTTTTCTTTTTTTTTTGTAACTTTCCAGATAGTTTTGAAAAGGATGATGATCAGGAACCCCTTACAAATGCTGTAAGAAGTGATTCTGCTGTTATTGGAGGTAAGGTATTTAAATCTCTGGATTGGGGAGAACCCCTTATTTTAGTTAGTGATCAGTGTGCTAATGTTTACTCAAGAGCCAGTTCTTCACCTACAGTACTTGCAGTGCAACAGGTTATTGAGTTGACTGTTAGGTGCAACAATTGTAAAAAATAAATCAGTAACCTAAAGTTGGGCATTTTCAGATTCCTGCTGATCTGCTACAAGCTACAAATGTAATGTTTAAATCTTCCATGATAGGGACAACTAACTCTAAACAGTGCATTGTACTCCTTATCTACACTAGATGAATATTATTATAACAGTAAATGGTAATATCCCTTAACCAAAGACCTTTTGAGTTTGACATCAGAATGCACTCCCTATATTCACAATAAGACATTCTATTAAATACAGGATGTAGGTGATTTTGTTCTTGTCTTTTCTCCCTAGGAGTTATTGCTGTTACAATATTTATTATTTTATGCATTGTGGCAATAATGACCAAGATCCTTTACCGACATAAAGAAACAAACAGAAAAAATCAGCTAAAGGGGAGAGAGTATCCGGGCAATATGGAGAATTCCTTCCGGAAAGAGATGGACTTGCGCAACACAGTGAGCGAGTGTAAAAAGGAATATTTTATCTGAAAGACTTGTTTTTTGTTCTTTTTTTTTTTTTAGCTGAATCCTTACAGTGTTTTCCTCTGGAAATTATCCAGCTCAGTAGTATGTAACGATCTCTTCACAGTGCCTCCTTTTAAAACAAAAGCTTCAAATTTCTTTCTGGGATGAGAGATTCTTTTATTTTTCTTACACAATATCTGAACCACAATATTGCACGGTTTCAGCTTTTCTTTCTTATGTTTCTTTTCAATAATCTTTCAACCTTCTGTGCATACATTGCTACCATGAAAGTTCTGAATTTGTTTTATGCCAGAGAAACAATTGAGTTGATCCTTAGTAGAAATGAATGGATGCGTTGATGCCAGACCTTTCGATTTCTTTAGATTTTCTTGCACTTCAATTTTTGAAATCATCATGGATAGATAAAATGCAACTCACATGAAATGATAAGGGCTGCATTTCTTGTAAAGCAACAGTAGTATTTTAGGATTTGAATGGGTACAAAATTAATTGGTTAGAATGGTATTTAAGTTTCCCATGAATGGTTGTCGTTATAGGTGACACCATCATTTATTTTGCTATATCTTTATGCTTTGAAATTTATAGAATGGGAGATATATTTAGGTGCATCATAATCAGTGAAACTTCCCATCAAATATATATTTTTTTTTTTACATGAATTTTATACATTTTTATTCCTCAAAATAAATATATGTATAATTTTAGTATAAGCATTGGAAAATATCAAACACCATGTTCTTTATTTTGAGGATCTTGAGGGACCACCACTAAAAGTCAATAACTATCACAGATGGGAATTAAGTCAGAGATGAGCAAATCCATTCATACAGTCATTTTCTGAAATATTGGTATAAATATGGCACATTCCCTTGTTATTCAAAAAGCTTGAATATTTGCACTAAAATGAATTGGATTTATATATTTTAGCAATTATTATTAACATGCTTCGATACATGGTTTGCATTTACTTTATTACCCTTTTTTGCCACGATTGAAACTGTTTTTGTTGCATTAACAGCATTTGCAGAGGTCTTTGCTTTTGTACATTTTTGAGTTATCCATTATTTCAAACAAAGCACATTTTATTTTTCAAAATAATGTCACCATTTCCTATACATCCATACAGGCACTGACACTATAATCATGATAGTCAGCCAGTGGGTCCATGTAAAATGCCTCAGTGTGGAGGGTCTTCACATCCAACTGCAATATCCACCCAAGTCCCATGCTGAGAAACTACCTTTTTTTGCTATAGTGGTAGGCCCTAGGATTTAACATGCTGTTGCAAGCCAAAGAGCACTTTTTAATAATTTGAATCGACTTATACAGGTCTAACACATCATAATGCATGACTGCTTTATTTGTACATTTCAACTGTTCTCATATTCTTTAGGAAATACTTCAAGACAGGGAGCCACTGTCAATCATCATCAGTCTAACTTAAAAGCATGCTGGATGCATTCCATCATTTGTAGTGGAAAAATGAAATGAGCAGATTGTTTTTTTTTTTGTACTTTGACATGAACTAAAATATGTGATTACGAAGATTTATTGCCAGCTACAGCCATGTAAAAGCTATAAATCTGGCATGTCATCATTCTCCCTTCTCTGCAAAGGCAAACTCAAAAGAAGCACATAAAAATGCAAACATTTCATCAACTTAATTTTACTGAGTTTAAACCTTCAATTGCATTATGGGCTTGTCTATTTAAAGTCCTCAGCACATACTGGAGTCATGAACTAATCAGCAATTTGTGATATTTCTTTACAGAGATCTTGTTTCAGTGTAAAACTGTAAAGGGCATGTGTTACTCTGTATATTTAATTGCTAGGAAGGTTGCTACTCTGATAACCTTACAGTGCAAGAAGCTGTGTGGATTCATTCATAAACTCCACTATATTATATTGATGAAAGCCATTGTTTTGTTTTTTTCAGTTTTGGAAGCAAATGGAATTTTGGGCATTCCCAGCAGTTTCAAATTAAATATTAGTTAGAATCAAAATGACCTTTATATTTAATTTCCAGTAGATTGGTTCTGTGAGATTTTTGGGATTAAATACAGGAAAAGATCAAATAATTATTTTTTAATTAAATAAGATTTAGCAAAATGTATTAAAGTCGGAAAGACTTGCTCTTGGTTTTTCCAAGTTTATTGCGGAAATTTTATTATGGAAAGGTAGACGTACTTTACATTAGTAGTACGGCTACCTCATGATCAAGAAACTCGCGGGAACAATGCAAGATCTCGCGCGGTCTTTCCGACTTTATAAATTTCACCCTTAAATAGAAAATATTTGCACAATTTCACCATGTATCTTGGTACAGTTTATACCTTCCAAATGAGGGCATTTAATTTAACCGATGCTGTCTTTATGATATGCCTCTAATATCAGGCCAATCTCCCCAAATCTGAGCCTGGATGTCATTAAGGGGATACTGTTGACAGAATGAAAATGGTTTATTTAGGATGTAAGCTAATGTGAGGTGTTCTGCATCTATGGGGGATATTTACTAAAGTCTGAACTGTTGCGTATAGGTGCAAATTCACCAGCTAAGGACAGTCGCTATAGGCTGCTACTGTCGCAGTCATGTCTTTATAACGAGAATATTGTCGCAGTCACGACTTTATTATGGGAAGATTTTCGCAATCTTAACTTTAAAAAATTGTCACGACAATGAGGAAATCATCGCGGATTTGCTATGGGAATCCGCTGTTTGAGAATTCGACAATCAAATTCACACCTTAGTGAGTAACCCCCTATATATAGAGTTATGACTTATGCTTAAGTCACTTGTTTTGCTTTTGGGGGAATGATTTTCATAATAGTCAACAATCTGGCGCTACTTATTACTGAGAAAGATGAATACGGCTTAAACCATTTTTGTGCTACTACTTATTACTGTCAGAAACACAGCATCTCTTTCTCACCTAATGACTGGGATTCCAAATGGAATGTCAGTTTCAGAACAACAAATGCACTAGGCCCAGGGCAGGATCAAAATTGTATAAATATATAGAAAATATATAGAAAAATATATGAAAGACCTACATTTCTACCGAATGTATTCACAGCACTGCTGGCTCAAGAAATGTCTGCAGAACAGAAGATAAGAAAGATTAGCTGATGCATGATAGACGACAAATGAAAAAAAATGGATGTTTGTGCTCTGCTGAAATATGCAGAAGGAGGGGGAGAAAATGTGCAGTGCCTGATCGCTTAGACTGTATTATTTCAGGTTTAGAAAGAAATTATAATCAGTAGCACTCACATTTAACACCTCCAAAAATGCCTGTCTGGTTTGTCATAGGTTAGGTTTGACCCCAATCCTTCTTTAGCTCAATGCTCACAGCAAGTATCTCAAAAATTATATTTTATATTATTAACCACTTAAAATAAGATAAGAAATTACATTTTGCACTCACATAACTATGGATATAATATGCATCAAAAAGTTGACAGGGGTATTCAGCAATCTATTTGCAGTCTCCAACACATTTTGCTATTATTAGCTTTCTCAAAGATTTGTGACTAGTCTATTTGTGGTTTGTATTCAAATTGTCGCAAATACAGGGTACCCAGAATCAGAAATACATCAGTGGCTATAATGATATAATACATATGCATAACACATACCCTTGCAAACCAGGAAGCGTGTATTAGAGCACAGTGGAATGTGTATGTGTCCCAACATTCCACTATGCATTAATATTTAGACTGTGACTAAAGTTTTATAATATATTTCATATGAAAAAGAGTCTGAGAATTTGTCTTGTATGTAGAACATATCTACTAGATAAAGAATTGTAAATTTGGGCAATATCCAATTTTTAACATCTAAGGGGAAATTTATAATAGACTTGGGGAGGGGAGAGAGAATAGATGAAACTAAATGATGCATTCATGATTGTAAAATAAAATATATATAACAATGGTAAGACACAAATATGATGAATATACCATTAAAAAATGAATGAAGCATATATGGAAGGTTTTATATAATAGAACATAGGTCAAGGTCTTTGTTTAAGCCATTGCGGGCTAATAATTTGTAATTCCATTTAATTTCATTTCTCCATTGGACAGCATTATATATTGTTGCCTCCTTTTCTCTCACGGGATTTGACACCTATGGGCGAAATTTATTAAACTCAGTAAAGCCCGTTTCAGCTTTTATGAGCTTAATCGGGCAAACACCTGGAAGTTTCTCGCAGTAAGTATCGCTAGATTTGTTTCGATCGATACTTACTGAGAGAAACTTTTTCTATTGAATATTTCCATGGAAAGGGTAGCCATACTACACTAATGTAATGTATCGATCGAAACAAATCTTGCGATACTTAAGGCGGGAAACTTTCGGGTATTCGCCCGATTAAACTCTGAAAAGCCGAAATAGGCTTTTCTGAATTTTATAAATTTCTTCCTTTGAATGACAAAAAAAAAAATAAAAAATTATAGAGTGTTGACCCTTTCTTTGGCACTTAATGAAATGGTCTTGCAAAGTGTACCTTTTTAGTCCTTTTCCTAATATTTTTTCTTTTATTCTTTCTTTAAGTTGTCTCCCAGTTCTGCCAATATATTTTTTACTACAAAATTTGTGCTCTGACAATTTAAATGTTCTTGAACAGTGTACTGTTCACCTGTCACATGAGATTTAAATTCTTTTACTTTAGAATATTTACATACTTCACGTCTTACTTTTATTAAGCCAGGAGTCATTGAATTTATTTTTATCTTTGAGGTAACTTGGAGCTAATAAGTAACGCAGATTGAGAGCTCTAGTAAAAGGTGACTGAGGGTTTGATGGGTAGATAACCACTTAGAATAGAATCTGCTTGGAGAAGCTCCCAATGTTTCTTAAAAGATGTTTGGGATTTTTTTTTTACATTTTTTCAGTGTTATTACCCATGATGAACCTCAAACAATTTGAAGAAATGTCTTTTAATAGCTTAGAACTAGTTAGTTTTATTAATTCACTTCTATTACACTTATCCATTTATTTGACTGCATGCATTAATTCAGAAGCATAGTACTCTTTGCCTTCAAATCTTTTCAGCATTTCCTTGCTTTGTTCTTTCAAAATGGTCTCAGAGAAATTCCTTTTTATCTCTTAATTGGTTTGCTGGAATGTTGGTTAGCAAAGAACTTTTGTGGCAACTAGATCTCAAATTATAATTATTACAATCTACTTTTTATGTAAGTTTTGGTTGCTATGGTCCTATCTTGTACATCTTGTAGAGTTTAGCACCGTGTTAGCCATAGATGTAAGCAGAGACAAGAAAGTATAGGTGATACCTTTTATTGGCTAATGGAATAGATGGTAAATGCAAGCTTTCCACACTACTTTGGTTACTTTCTACTATGCCTGAAGAAGAGACATAAGTACCATCTATTCTGTTAGCCAATAAAAGGTATTATGTATATTCTACTTATCTCTGTAAATCAAGAAAATATATCTTTTCTTTGTCAATGTCTAGAGTCAAAACTATGCTCCTATATTTATGGCTTTGATTGTCAATATAACATCTGAGAGAGGGTTCATCACCATCCCCTATTATAAGTACATCGTCAACGTACCAGTTCCACAATATTAGTTCTTTTGTTCTATTTTCATCAGTAATATTATATTATTAATTTATCAAAAAGGCTTTCGACTGTATGAAAACTATATGTATTATTTGGATGAAAACACCACAGCAGATTTTAAGCTTGCTTGAACAGTCAAATATTAAGTAGTAAGGTAATTATGTGCTTTAAGTAATCATATAATGTCAACATTTTACATGAATAAAAAAGGAAAACATTTACAAATCATAGTGAGCAATAAACCATCTTCAGAAAACTTAAATGCTGTAATAGTCAATTGAAAAAGACATTTCTTTTGATATAACCTAATCAAATATAATTTAGGAATTCTGAATTTCATTTAATTCAATGTCGGACTGGCCCACCAGGGCATAGGGAAAACTCTAGGTCTCCGTGGAACCTCCTAGAGTTTCAAACTGAATTATTATTAGAAAATACTAAAGTGCACCTTCCACCTCAAAACTCTAATACTAAATTAGGTTCTACTAATGAAATAAATGTTTTGTATATATATATATATATATATATATATATATATATATATATATATATATTTGTATTAAAAAAATGTACCTTTATACAGTGTTTCTGGGGTTGGGTGGAGCTAAATGATGATTTACATTATAGCGTCTCCAATCAGATCCCTTAAATAAAGATCTAGCAAGGATCTGATTGGAGGAGCTATAATGTCAATCATTTAGCCTCACCCAACCCAACTCCAGAAAGAAAAGTCAGGTTGACAAAGAAGATGACAGAGAGAAAGGTTTTTTTTTTAATATATTTATATTTAAAAAACGTTTATTTCATTAGTACAACCTAAATTAGTATTAGTTTTGAGGTTAAAGGTACGCTTTAAATTGTATTATAGGGGATAAAAAGGAAAGAAAAAAAATCTTCGAATAGCGGGCTCCTTATCCTCTTGTTTCGTGGTGAGTGTTAAACCATGAGGAGATTATAATTTCTGTAGAGGCAAGACCATTATAGAACAAAAACCTTTTACTCTGCCTTGGTTTATTTAATCCTTGTGTTAATATAGTTGTGGTGATTGCTCCTAATGACAAAAGGCCTACATTTTACAATCTAACATTAAGGTATTATTATTGGAAGTGGGTATAGTAATGGACACTGTTATGGCATAACAAATTTAGGACATTTAAACAAATGCAGATGATAAACTGAAATGAATTGGGAATTAGTTATGTAATCCATGCAATTTGATGTTTACATTTGTCAAAACTCATAAACTAGAATAATAAATAGTATTGAATAGATTAGAATTTATCCTAAATTGTTATCAAAATATTATTCAATTTCAGTCCCCGTCCGGCAAGAAGAAAAGTATAAAAGATACAGAAGAAAGCTCTCATCTTTCATTAAGACTTGCTATTTAGCAGATTTTTTTTTTCCTTTTTCTAATAAGGATCCATAGGATTTACAGATGGAATTTGAGTAGTTTCTGTGTTGGACACATTTCACATCATGTGAGAAATGAAAGCCATAGAGAGTTAATTAGCAGATGAGACAGTGTGTTTTACATCTGACAAACTATAAGATTGCGTATTTAACAATTAGTTTTCTCTACCTGTCTGCTGAATTCATTGAATGTGTTTGTGCTCCTTTCTGAAACTTAGATTTACATTATGCACAGGTTTATATACCCTTTTTATGAAAAAAATTAGAAAATGGAATTAAAAAAATGGAAATCAATTTTGATAAACACTTACATCTTTATCATTCGGATGGAGGAAAATGAATTTGTGTCATTTTCTCATAATGCTTGCAGCTAAGGTCACATGGGATGATGACTGTAGTGAGAAAGTGCATTATAGCTAATCACAACAGGGGCAATATAAAATATCAGTATGTGTAATGTGAATTGATGCTTGCCAATTACAACTGGACACACTGCAATCAAACTACTTATTTGCTGTGGTCTTTTATAAAATCACACAGCATGTTTTGAGCCCTGTGGCTGTTGACCTTTGTAACATGTGTTATGGGAAGTCAAGAAATAACTTCTCAGACTGACTGGTCACACAAAACAGTTTCAAATGTAAGACAAGGACCCTCCATTATCTTTTCTATGGGATTCTTGGACAACTTGCAAAAGAAACTACCTGTAATGGTGCTTGTGAGTAATATCATGGGTGTGGCCATTAATCTGCACAATTTATTTATTCAATCAGTTTGGCTAATTATCTGCTTGATTTTATTACATTGCTAGTACATGACCAATATCATCTAAACTTATATAAATATGTGTCCTTAAACTGAGCATTGATCTGTGCAGATAAAAATATCATGAGAAGAATCCTGCCCGCACTGTTTATGACACTCTATGCCTAACCACCACTTATGATATCACCCATAAGGTAACATTTGGGATTATGTTTGTCAATTCATCCACTATGATCCAGTTTGATTCCAGCCCTAGAAAAAGGTCAACTACTCCCTCATAAAATCTTTACGATGTGTACTCAACAATAAGACATATCAAATGTTAAAACAGATATATTGTCACAGCTCTTATTACCTGTCTGTGTATGTAAGTCTTCTTCTCATTTAGACTGTAAGGTCTATGGGGCAGGGACCTCCATCCTCTTGTGTCAACCTCAACATAGCACTTAAAGGGATGTATCCTTGTGATCTCATACTGTATTGTTTAATGCACTTTTCCCATATATGTATTTTATTTTTTTTACTGAACTGTCCAGCGCTGCATATGTCTGTGGCACTTTATTAATAAAATGATACATATATATATCATTTTTTAAGACACTTCAAAAAAAATGTCCTATCATTATGAGTGTTCCTCAGGAATTTACATTTTTCTCAAACACTGTCACCTTTAAAATGTTTGATTAGTTTATTTGTTAAACTATTTTTTTTTCTAATAATTGATTCATATAATAACAACAATTCAAATAAGTTTAATTAAAAATAAAGTTTAAATACAAATACAGAACTGGTTAGATATTTTATGAAAAAATTCACATAAAATTTGTACATTTCCAGCTTGATGTGATACTAAACCTGTGCATATGAAGCATGTTTCCAAGAATGAAAGAATTCTGCATCAAAACTATAAAAATTCTTTAAGTTCACTTTGTAAATTGGAACAAAGTGCAAAGCAAGTCAAGGCGAATTATATTGAATTATCAGAAATTCTAAATTTTATGGAATTTGCTCATCTCTGTATTTAATTTAAATATATATATATATATATATATATATATATATATATATATATATATATATATATATGGTGTGGTAAAATAAATTTGCTAAACTCAATTTTTAGAAGCTCATTTTGCTATTTACAGACTAGCTTTTAGATTAAAATAAAGATAAATGAATGGAATCATCACAATTCTACAGTATAGTGATGTGCAACTACTTATGGATGTAAATTATGTGTGGAATCTTTCTGTTGACAATCATCCCCCAGCAGTGAAAAAGTGATAGGAAAATTAAGGGAGATCCTGATTAAATAGCCATTGTACATTATTTTTTAATTACTTTGCAGAATGCATGAAGAGCTAAACATTTGTGAAATTGTAAAAATATGGTCTATTTTGGCAAGATGGTATATTTTACCATTGGTAAAAAAAATAATATATATTTGCAGGTATTTAATAATCTCTACTTTGAAGTTGGGTTACAAAGAGTAAATATGACTGTATATTGAATATTGTTCATAAATAGATGGTATTATGAATTTTGCCAGACAGTTTTGTTATCTGTTATTTGAAATGTACAGATTTTGTTCACTAGTGCTGTACAGTCATTTCAAATATACATTAAACATGACGCACAATATAATCTTTTCAATCAAATAGCAAAATATAATGGTGCAGTTTTCTGTTACTGTCAAATATCTTATTGGAGGAGAATTAGATAAAAGGGGCAGTCTCTACCAATAAGTAAGCTTCCTTGCACTGTGAGCTGAGGAATGGTTACTTAAAATGACAGTAACACCAAAATATAAAAATGTCTCAAATGAATTTATAGCTACTATACGTATATTCAATCTATGCATCAAAAATTCTAAATGGTATCTATAAAGTATGATGTTTAGTTATTTAGTTTTAAAAATTGGGATTTAGGGATTACTTTCTAAATATGGATTGTCTAAAGCACCTTAGAAAACAACAGGACTGGGTAAGGTCTTTTTAGCCAACATGACTGCTATCTGTAAAAATAAAAACAGACAGAAATCAATAGCATTTATAAATTCTACTTCATAGATAACATTTTTAAAAGTGCTGTATTTGCATTATGGCCATGCTAATCTAAATGGAATTTAAATTTTTGGTGTTAGTCAAGTATCCAGTAAGAACACACTTATAAAGTCCCTTTATGATGTCAATCATCAAATTACAATACAAAATGTCTAATTTAGAATGTCAAGTGACCAATGCGTTCACCAAAACCTAAAATGCCTTCATCTGTTCTTAAAATTAATCAAAGTAATGTGTCTTTTTTTCTGTGGTACCAGTAGTATCATACCCTGTACACCAGAGGTTCTCAACCTACCTTTAACTGCAACCCTTGCAATGATGTCATCACACCGGATTTATCTGTTTGTGGGCAGACCCCACATGGAGATGGATAGAGCAATGGTGTCTCATTAGTCTTAAGCGACCCCTGAGAAAGTGCCGTTTGACCCCCAAAGGGATCACAACCCACAGGTTAAAAACTGTTGCTGTACACTGTATTACTATTGGTATATATGGAACCTGATTATAAATCAACATTATCAGACAACTTTGGATCTAGTTCCTTAAATGATTTATTGTAATGATGAAGGGACAGTGGGGATTATATGATAAAAGCATGCGCTTGAATTATTTACTTTTTGGGTCAAGGAAAAATCTAAAATCTCAAAGTAGTTAAGATTTCAATTTCATTACATTATATGCATATTTTAGTATCCAGGAACATTATATATTTTAATATATTTATTCCTG
This sequence comes from Pipa parva, assembly GCA_019650415.1. NCBI lineage: Eukaryota > Metazoa > Chordata > Amphibia > Anura > Pipidae > Pipa > Pipa parva. Next base: position 20,730 of record WMED01000282.1, read on the forward strand.
TCTGGCAGTAAAACATCTTTTCAATTTGTTCACTGAAACCAAGTTATGGGTTTAGATATTTATTGTACTGGTAACTTTTTCATCTATCAGAGTAATGCCTTACTGGGTTGAATAATAACCTATAAATGTAAAACCAGAGCAATCGTCTGACAAAGCCTGTGTTGGCCATATATATCACATTGCAAATGGTTTGAGGTTTTGACATCACAGACTCCTTCTTGTGGCCTGTTTATATTATATATCATGTCTGATGGCCTACCCTCACAGAATGGGATACCAGACATTTTTTGCTATAATAAATCAATATCATGTAAAATATTAATTTTTTGTTGAAATACATTTTTAAGAGACATTCCCCATACATTTCCTCATTGCCAAAAAAAAAAAAAAATCAAAGCAAATAGATTTCAGGCCAAGTAAAATATCTCAGCAGAAAATGATACTGTATCTCTCATGTTTATATGGTTATTGTACAGATATGAACCTGTAAATAATGTATATTTAATAAAGAAAGCTTTTTGTATTACATGTGTAAGAATATCAGAGTCTAGTTGTGTTTTGTTTGCAGTCGGCTTTCACTCACTTTTTTTTTTTTAAACATCTTTTTCACGGTTGTGGAATCAACACAAATGCTTTCAGTATTCTTCATTTCAAAGTGAAAAACAAAATACAAATGTCTCAAAAACCTCTACAATTATCAAGTACTTTTGTTATTCTCTGCTATAAAATATCAAACATTTTTATTGCAATTGATTCTTTGAAAATAGAATTTAGACAGGGAATGTCTACAATGTTCCAAGTAAAATGTGTTGTTTCTTTTAATTCTTCACTTTTTTTGATTTTGAGCAAGCAGGGGATCACACAAGATGTAAAACGGAACCCTGAATTACTGACAGTGTTCTAGAAATCTACAATTTTAAAATAATCTATAACATCCACTTAGCAAAAACTCTCTGAGATTGAAAAACTTGCACATTCTGTGAACCAATCAAATTACTCACTACAGCCATTGGAAATGGTCCTATTTAAATATCAGTTATATCAAACAAAGGAAAGTATATATGAAATGGACATCAGTCTATATTCCTTCCATTACTAGGGATTTAATAGTTTTCTTTTGTTGTCTGAGTTGGTATTACAACTCCATAGCTCAGTATTTCCATGCTTTCAAAGTGGCAAATTAGTGGGTTGATATGCAGGGAATGTAGGGATGCTACTATCCAACAAATTACACTACACTATGCATTAAACTACATCTGACACTATTCGTTTCTTCACTATGGGAGTCCAGTGGTTAGTGAATAAGGAGTAGAGAATTCCTGAAAGTAGTGATGAGAATTCACTTAGTTGAATTCTCACTTTTATAAGTTAGCAGATTCAAGCAAAAAAAAAAAAAAATGGGAAAAGTCCCAAATTACAGTCAGAGTGGGAAGACATAAGTAAGGAAAGGCATTGAAAGAGAACAAACAACCTAAATAAGGCATACAGCTGAGAATGATACAAAATATAAAATATACTACTTCAGCTTTTATGAGCTGCATATATTTGACACAGCATATCCAGAATAGGTTTATCACCCCAATGAAAGAAAATCTATAAAAACAGTCTTCAATTATACATGCTTTTTCTGCCCATTATCTGAAAATAAGGTCTAATATGCAAAAGTATCTAAAGAAGAAACAGCAAATTAACTACATGCACTGGTGGAAAGGGGGATTTTAAGCTCAGTATGTATGGAAAAGGAAAGGTTTTTCAATATTGTGGTAATACACAGTTAAACATTGTCATTTATTTTCAGAGAAACTATCAAACTTTCACATACAAAGATTAAAAGCCTATGTTCAATCAACTAGTATATCACAGGTCATCCAATACAAACATTATTTAAAAAGCTCTGACAGTGTCATCTTCCAATGACTAAGCTACAGAAAGATGAAAGAACCAACATCAAGTTGGTGTAGAAGGCCCCATTTTAATAATGTTAAAATAATTGTTGAAAATTTTGCAGCTATTCCCTGTTGAAAATACTGGTGACCAAACAAAATGGTGATATGTCCTTTCTTAAAAGAATGTAAGCTTATACCCATTATGTATTATCATATGCAATATTTATAGTGACATTTTCTCCATAAACAAATTCACTTAAAGATGACATTACTTTGTTACAATATGCTTATTCATAAAAAAAAACACACTACTACTATTTTTTAATTTACTACACTGAAATACTACATGATAATTTGTGACAATTCACTAGTTAATTTACTTCAAGAGACACATCTGCTCTTTGGTAAAAGTACCTCAACATCTAAAGGGTGAAATTTAATAAACTCCGAAAAGCCAATTTCACTTTTCCAAGTTTATCCCGAGAACATCTCGGGATACTTCCGAAACTTTTCGATCAAAACTTTTCAAAGGAAAGGTAGCCATACCTTACATTAGTAGTATGGCTACCTTTTACATAGAAAAACTCGATCAAAAGTTTCTGTCAGTAAATATCAATCAAAAAAAAATCTCATGATAGTTATACCGCGAGATCTCATGGGAATAAACTCTGAAAAGCAAAATCTGGCTTTTCCAAGTTTATTAAATTGCGCCCATTATTTAGGGTCTAATGCAAGCAAAACTTAAGCAGATACACATATATCTAAACAATATCACCAATTCCTGATTGCAAAAGAGGAACATGAGGTAGCTCAGTTGTAATGTACACCTAACTATGCAATGACTGGCTGTAGAGATAAGTCAAATCTAAAGGTTTTACGAGTAATTATTTTATTGGTGTATACCAGCAACTAATGATTCTGTGGAAAGTTGAAAATATATGAAAAAGAGTGGAAAATCATCAGGCAATGAAATGTGATTCATTCATCACTATAGAAAACTATCGTCTGCTGCCTCATAGTCCAATGGTGATGCACTTAACTCTCTCTAGTTGACACTTGTCATTGTGTTTAGTGACACAGAAGATAAAATGTTAAAGCATTACATTTTCCATGTAAAAACAGCACAAAACTGTAAGAGGTGGAAATGATTGGCCAAAAAGGTGCGTATAACCACAGGGGATTGTGAAACTGTAGATACCAAAGGTAAATACATTTACACCAAGAACTCCTGTTATTTCTCAATACAAGCTCACACAGAAAAAACATTTGCAGCCTAAATTTAAAAAAATGTGCCAGTACCCTACCAGGTTCCCATGAGCGAGTACCCTACCATGTTCCCATGAGCGAGTACCCTACCATGTTCCCATGAGCATCACAATGTTAATGGTGTATTTTTACATTGCAGATCCTCCATTGGGATTTCTCTGTGTCTTAATGACAATTGTAAGATACTGAAATTATTATTGTTTACAATATAGGACTGAAACTGTTTTGTGCTAACATTCTATGCTAGTAGCTTCATCTAGTGGGGCATATGACCTATTGTTTTGAGAATATAAATGTTATGTAATTTCTTCGTGGTATCTAAGAGGTTATAAATGTTGATGTTTTAGAGGGAAAGGGGTCTTTGGCTCCATTGTCACAACCAGGAAGGTTGGAGAACCCTGCACCTGACAGAGTTAGCATGGTACAGTAAAAAAACACTTCAGTTAGCCCTAGGTAGCTTTCTCAACAAGGAAGGCAGTGGGTGTAAAACACCCAGGTGTCTTGAATGCTGACTCAGGCACATAGAACATGGTCTCAAATGAAAGGGTTTAGGGTGGCAGTTTGCTAGCTCTGGAGACCCCTGTAGTGAGAAGCACTCAGGCTGGTTTCATCTCAGATGCTAATCAGAATTCATCTGAGTATTCGCAAAAGGTGGGATTCCTGTGAACATGTCAGAAAGTAGTGAAAGCTGATTATGTTCCTTGGTTGGTAATGGAAGAATAAACTATGCACAAAATATGTACTGTGTCCTATGAAATTCAACTGTTCTATCTCAAGTTATAAATGTGTGTTCCTGTTTGTTGTGCAGTGAATAAATTATTTCTTTTTTAAGAAGAACCTCTGGTGACAATCATTTGTTTAAAGGTACAGGCACTGCTCTTACTGTAGTTGGGACCTATCCCTTGAGTGAAACTGCCAGAAGTGGAAGCATATACGTGATTTAACTGTTAAATATTCCAGGACAGCATAATACTGTAAAATAGTTAATACAAAAGGAGAATAGTATTTTATTACAGATGGTTCTAGATACATTGTAGGTTTGGGCACAAAAGTGGCAATTGAGATTTAACACTGATAAATGTAAGGTTATGCATATGAGAAGGGATAATGGAAGTCTAGATTGTTTTCTAAATGGGAAAACAGACATACTGTATATGGATAGGATTTAGGAATGTTAGTTGACAATAAACTTAACTATAGCAACCAGTGCCAAGCAACAGCTGCCAAAGCAAATAGGGTCATGGGGTACATCAAAAGAGGTCAGACCACACATGGAATATTGTGTAGAGTTTTGGGTACCAGTGCACAAGAAAGATGTGGTTGAGCTTGAGCAGGTTCAAAGGCAGTTAATAAAATAATAAAAGGTATAGGAAAAGTAGAGTATCAAAAAAGATTATAAAAACTGGGCTTGTTTAGTCAAGAAAAAATAAGATTAAGGAGTGACCTAATAAACGTGTATAAAAATATTAGAGGTCAGTACTCAGTACAGTCACCTCTCCCACAATCTATTTATACCAAGACCTGATCGTTCAGTGTAAGAACATTACAAGTTATGGGTACTGGATAAAAATATGTTTTGAAAAAAAAAGAGTGAAAAAAATGTAAAAATGAATGGACAAACTTTTTACCTGTTTGATAAATATCCCTCGAATTCTTGTTGCCCAGACCTAATGCAAAGAAAACGCATTTCAGTGCAGATTCAGTTCATTTTTTTTTTCTTTTTACTCCCGGGGCATCTTTTAATTTTAAGGCCTCATAATATGACTTTTATTTTCTTTACTGAAGTAATAAATAGCAATGCAGGTAACTCATACAAAACACCATTCGGCTGGTAAAGATCTACCCCCTTATAGTTATTTAGCCATCGCCATGAGGTTTCTTTCTATGGACTAACTCATTTCCTACGACATTATAAGAAAGTCTCCGAACAGCAGAAGAACCATTACAGAGCCTCTGGGAAAGATTCAGCTCATCCTGAAGGTAACAAGCAACATCTCAAGGAGAAAACTCATTACAAACCCAGGATAGTTTTATTACCTTTTTTATGTTAGGAAAATCTACATAAGGCAACTGGATGATGTAAGCTTTAGAAATATTATGTTGTTTGCAGAAAGACTTGCTGGCAGTTTTGGCTTAGTGTTTCTCAATTTGAAGTACTTCTCGCTGAAATAAAAAACTGAAAGTAGAACTAATATATTTTTACAACAGGAGCCAAAAGAAGTCAGAACTTCAGGTTTGTGAAACACCAACCTGGCTTATAGAAAAGTAGAAATAAACTTTAACAAAAACAAAGTGCATATTCCTTTTCTATGTTTATTAAGAATACAAAATGTAAGTTCTCACTTAATCAAAAGTACTAGTGCCAATGTTTTGTATGTACTTAACTAGGGAGGCCTAGCTGAGACATTTGCTGGCCATATTGATGACATAAATCACTGTTTTAATACAGATGTAGCAGAGATGATCTTGTTGACTTTTTTTAAAGCTGATCTTTTTCAGAACATCAATATATCCCAAGTTTTGAGTAGTTTCTCTATAAAATTACACATACATTTTAGTGAAATTTATTAAACTCAAAAAAGCCCAATTTAGCTTTTCTGAGTCTATCCCGAGAACATCTTGGCTGTTCGTGGAGGAAAAAAAAAAATCGCTCGATATTTTTGATCAATATTTACCGACCGAAACTTTTCATTTGAATTTTTCGATGGAAAGGTAGGCATAATTTATATTAGTAGTATATACTATATATTCCGAGTAATAGTAATATTCCGAGTTTAATAAGTTTCGCCCTTAATGTGTCACCTTGAAGAATCTTATCGTGCTGGAATTCTTCAAAAGATATATATATATATATATATATATACTGTATATATACTGTGTATTTCCAACATGATGAGGGAAATTTATAAATGTTATTTCAACCTATTTACTGCAATTTGCCATTTTTTGCTGCATTATCTCAGTTATTTCTTTTTGCAGCATTTTTTACTTCTCTCAATTTATGTATTACTGAATAAAATTTATTGATATTGAAAAAGGTTGATATAGTTAAATATTGGAGCGTTAATACTGCTACACTTTACATTACTTTCAGTGGAGCGCCTTTTCCAGCGATATCACTAGGGATGAGTGATGGCGGCAAAAATCGTCATCGGGTCGATAACCGGTTATATTGTAATCTTCGGGTCGATAATCAATAACGGTGATGATTATCGCCGATAACCATTAAAGTCTATGGGAGAGGAACACCAGCTTCATTTTTTATACCTAAACAGGTGAGGTGAAGCTGGAATTAACATCCACAACAGTAAACTGGATACGTGCTACGTCTTAGTCAAGACAATTAGGCTACAAGAGTCACATAAAAAAAATTCACAGGCTAAAATAATTCATTCCTTTCACTGGCTAACCGAAAAGATGAGGACGGTGTAGCTACAGCAGTCACAGTGGTAGCAGCTGCTATGGGCCCTCTTGACACATAAGAAGACACTGGTATTGGAAGTGGCATATAGTAACTGGCAGGGCCTCCCTAACACTTTTTTCACCAGGGACCAACAACTTGTCATATATGTGGTGGCATATTTTATATGGCTTAAATATGGTGTTTTGCAACCACTGAGAAGAAGCAACCATTCAAACAGAATATTTGTCACTCAATTAAAGGACAAGTGCACTATTTGTACAAAACTGATAAGCCCTGAGAGCAATAGAAATATATTTATATATGATATATGGCTTAAATATGGTGTTTTGCAAGCACCGAGAAGAAACATCAGTTCAAATAGAATATTTGCTACCAAATTATCAGACAAGTGCACTATTTGCCCCAAACTGACAAGCACAGAGACCAACAGAACCGCAACCAACAAGAAAGGGACACTTTCAACTCAGTTCTGGTGTCTTCTGGCAAAAGAGAAGTAAAATACAGTGCTATTTCTCTGTGATTTCACAGGAGAACTGGGTCTGCTGCAGGTTCAAC
>WMED01000282.1:27912-38146 GCA_019650415.1 Pipa parva
ACCTGTACAGATCACTTGTATTTCCAAGTCTCTAACTAATACTAACTAAAATTGTCATGCCAGAATCCTAAAGAGTTTTGGGGAGCCCATATCTTTGTGGGTAAGAGCTGTTTTGGTATCACAATGGGGCTTTACTCCAGATTAGGCAGGTGATTTCAGTGTCATGGATAATCAGTGTACAACCAACTGCACACCTTTTGAATTTGTGTTTAAGGTGCAGTGTTTCAATCACAGTCAACATTACTGATTACTTTAAAATGAGTGTAGCTTAGGCTAGGTATACACTAGCGAATTATGCTCAGCACATAATACGCTAGTGTGAAAAAAAAAATACAGCTTAATGCAAGCCTATGATACCTAGTTCCAGACACACTAGCATTTGATGCTCATACGCTGGGTCTGGAATGCAGTGTGTCGCATTTTGGCCAGCGTATTATATGCTGCACCAAAATGTGACCACACAGGAAGTGATGTGAACATCGAGGGAGTGTTCACACTGTTGCTGGTAAGTTCAAAAGAAAAATATGCTCAGCATATTTTTCTTTTTTTTTTCACACTAGTGTATTATGTGCTGAGCACAATACGCTAGTGTGAACCTAGCCTTAGAGGCATGTAATCTAAGAGGGCAAATAAAAACCACATTATTACACTCTTGAAATTATAGATAAAATTTCTGTTGTAAATCCACAATTCATCCAGTTTATTTGTGGAGTGGATGCAGGATGCATTGTGTATCCTGCATCCAGGATATCAACAATATCAACAAAGCCAAATACATTTTATCATAGAAAGATATTGTTCTGCAAAGGATGCCTTCAACTCCAAGGCTAGGTTCACACTAGCATATTATGCGCAGCGCATAACACGCTAGTGTGAAAAAAAAATACAGCTCAATGAAAACTGATAGTACTTACCTAGTTCTGGACACACTAGTGTATGATGCACATACGCTGGGTACGGAACGCTGTTTGCCGCATTTTGGCCGGCGTATATGCTGCTAACTCACAGGAAGTGATGTGAACGCTGAGGGTAAGTTCAAAGGAAAGATACGCTTGCTGTATTTTATTTTTTTCACATTAGCATATTATGCGCTGAGCATAAAATGCTAGTGTGAACCTAGCCTAAACTGGGCTCATGAAAATTAAATAGGATCTTCCCAAGGTGTGTAACTTAATGAGTACCCTATTGTTCAACAGAAATTGATGTTATCATAAGTGGGTTTCTCTGCAGGAAAGATTGTAGCCTTAGATATTGTTTCTGCTGATAAGAAAATGAAGGATAATCAAGAGTTGAGTCTTCTCAGAGGGTTGTCTAATTATCTAATTTGGAAAGACTTGGAGAAAATTAAAAGATAGTATAGCTCAGACTTTAATGTACCTTCTCAAACCAGACAGGTAAATCCAAAAAGAAGGATGACCTTGGTATATATGTGGCTGATTTTTTTAGATTTACAATTAGTAAACTACTGTCTCGCACTCCCTGGCTTCTCTTATTTGAAGGCCCAGTTATCTTATAAATCTAACTGCTGAGGACTGTTTCATAGTAAAATAATAATCTCATAGGAATGGAGGATTCTCAAAACTCTGATGGACGGATTAATATAACGGATTCAAGGATTTAGGTTTTTTTTTGTATAATCTTTGTCTATGAACTTTGATTTTATTAAAGTTCATTAGTATTGATTCTACCTAAAGCATTTTTTAAAATTTGTTATCATATCTATTCTTTATATATATATATATATATATATATATATATATATATATATATATAAATACATTTGTATTTTCACGTTTTCCCTAATATACAGTATATTTAAAGAACTTAGTTGATACCTAACCAGAATACAACATTTCTTAAAATTTTAGAAGCCTGTTTCACAGGTGTTTCAAATGTACACACGTTATTAAAAGGAACAATTATCTTCAGAAGTGAGAAAACAGCAGTAAACCTGAAATAGTTTAAAACTTATAAAAACACACCGGACTTCAGGGGACGACATTTATCTTCTACAATATAGTTTGCCTTAGGGCTGAATTTCACAGTTCTGTAACATTTAAATCAGGCTCTTCAACATAATGGAATCAGAAATTAAGAGCTATACTTTTCAAACCATTAAATGCTTTGGTAAGCTGTAAATTCAAGTTTTAGCATAAAATGGAACAGGGATGAGTTGTAGTAATTCACAAGAGGAAATATTCAAAATACAATGACGGTAAAATAATAGACTGTAAAATGCATCAAAGTGTTCACATCTATCAGATATATTTAAAGGGCACATAAATATGTTTTATTTTATGACATAAAATTTAGTCAGATGTTTCCTTAAGCTCATTTTCTGCAAAATAATCTTTCAATGTAGATAAGCAGTTAAAGAGGTCATAAAAGAAAGTTGAGTTTCATATTATTTTCTTTGTCGTGTTAAAATTAACAATGTCCACAAAACACTTTGTACCGTTTCTCTTGTATATAACAGATAAGCAATAAAAAGACCAATCTCATATTTACATTATGATTTAATGATCAATAAATTGTCATGGCACATGGTAAGAAATGCTTTGGCCTTTTGGGACCAAATATAAAATTGCAATTCTTGCAAGGCCTTTACATGAAATCAATTTTAGTAATTTTAATTTGGAATAAATTTCAGATCATAATAAAGATATAAAGATATAAAGGAACAGGAGTTCCTGAAATTTTACTCTTAGGGGTCCAAGCAATACACTCATCTAATGTATAAGTCACCAGTCATTTGTCAAATAATATAAAAGTTGCCAAGCAGATGGCTCAAAATACCAGACTGCCAAAATACAGCTATTAGGTCATGGTGACTGGGACCAACTGGAACATCTGAATGTTTTATCTCATTCCAATATGGCTGTTTCTAATGGTAATGAAAATGATTGATAGTGCCCCTAATAACACCATGGGAAGCATGACAGGCTACAAAGTCACATCTCCTGAATCTTAACAGATATCACTATAACTAGTCACCTTTAGTGTTGATCGATAGCATCGAGTTTTGATGAAATCAGTATGTTTTTTGAGATTATCGGTGGTACTCGATGATTCGATGATTTCTGGAATTAATCGTGTCGGAAATCGTCATCGAGTGTTTCCATTCAGTTGTGAGCTGTATAAGTGATGCCGTGTTTGCTGGGTCCCTCTGCCCTATACATCATGCCTGGAATTATTGACCTCCCATATACATGGAGTCAATGTGAGGCTCTGTTGCAGGGGAAGTTGAGAAGTTGAATGTGAGCGCCTAGGCACTGGTTTGCTTAGCTGAGCAGCATTAATCAGCACAAGCCGTGCTCAGTGGAGCTGCTCAGTGTAACATCACTCCAGCACAGAGCGCTAGTGATCGCTGCACCTACAGACTGAGCGCGCCTGTACACACAGAAATGCCTGCATTACTTCTGGGCAGCTCTTCAGCTAGTGACACCGTGCAGACAACAGCAAACCTCCAGTCTTCAGGAAATCCAGCTGGGCGGCTGTGTTAGCAGCAATCAGCACCTGCAACAAGGTAAAATTTCCTTTGTATCCTCATATAAAAGCAGCTGGTGTGAATCGATTCACAGAATCCCGATACATACTATACTCTCTGTCCAAAATTCTGATCCACAAATCCCACTGGACTTGCCCCCTGTCCTCATCCCCTTATATCTGAACCTAATGTGCAGCAAATAGTTGTCTGCATGTAAAACTCTGTCCGTTGCCAGTTGTAGGGAAATCCCTTTATCTCATCTTGGTTAAATTCCCCCCAGCAGCGATCACACTGGCGATAATCGGTCCGATAACGATTATTGGTGTCATCGCTCATCACTAGTCACCAGCTATTTAAATGGACCATCCACTACCATTAAATGTCAACCCAATAGAAATCCAAATACCCAAAGCAGCATTGAATAGTAGTAACTAAAATGACACCAAGAACATTCAACATAAATGCCATGATATTGCACATATATTTCACCAAAAATAATAAACATAGTGAAAAAAATAAACCTCAAAGGGGATCGCCATCCAAAAATGAGAAAGAAAACTGTTAAATCAAAAAGTCCAGAACACATACGGTATTTAGAGGGGAATTCACCATTCAGCGAAGTGAGCTCCGAATCCTTTGGCTCACTTCGCAAATGGTATTATGCACTCGCTGATGTCCTGCACGCGGACATCAGTGAGCGCATAATACCATTTACAAAGTGAGCCGAAGGATTCGGAGCTCACTTCGCTGAATGGTGAATTCCTCTCTTAAAGTTATAAAATTGTATTCATGTTGCAAGGTATGAAACAGTGGAGAACGTATTTAAGGGACCATGTACAAAGTTGATAGCATTTTTAAAAGGAGGTTTGAAATTGTATGGGAGGGTGGGGATAACAGAAAAAGAATGGGGAGCTGGCAGATATAAATTTAGAAAACACATTCTGGTACCTGCATAGACATTGATTTACATGCCCATCCAATGTTTGTCATTCACACAATGGCAGCATATAGATTGAGGTCAGTCAGTTCATGCTTTCACTAGTCAACCTAAAGCTCCAACAGAAGTAACAATGGTTTAATATCTTAATATCCAGGCTGGCTCAGATGGAAATTTCCATTGATTCAGTTCCGGAGGGAAAGAGCAAACTTCTGATTAAACTGAGAGTTAACCTGAATCGGGGAACCTGGAAGAGAAACTGGAATTACTCCACATAAACCCAAATCCACACAACATTTTTGGGGAAACCCTAGCACACTCAATGAAGGGGTTTCCCCCAAAACTTATGGATTTGTGTTCAACTGCAATAAATGATGTCATCCCAATTTTTATACAGTTGATCGACTGATGCTTGTTTTTTTAAGTGGCATTGTATCAAGGGTCTTATGTTCTTAAAGGAGAACTAAAGGAAAAATCAAAAAAAGGAAAGTTAAAATACTTACCTTACACAGAGCAGAATGATTACAGTCACAGCATGAGCTGTGCTGTAATTAGCCAGTTCTCAATGCTTCCCCAATGCTTCTTCACAGCGCTGGCTGACTGGCAGCCAGCGCCATAGCTCCTCCCATCCTGTTACACCTTGGATGTTTCAGGGCTTAAATATCATCACGTTCATTGTGGGGGCCAATGAGAACACTCCCCGCAATGAGCGTGATGATGTAGAATATGGTGAAGCAGAAAGAAGGAGCTGCAGCACTGGCTTCTCAGTCAGCAAACGCGCTGTGATGGAGACGTCAGTCTAAGCTTCGGCAGCTGGATAATTACAGCTCATGCTGTGACTGTAATCAATTAGCATTTTACAAGGTAAGAATTTGAATTGTCCTTTTTCATTTTTTTAACTTTAGAGGGCAAAATTTATTAAGCTCGGAAAAGCTATTTCGTTTTTTCTGAGTTTAATCGGGAGAAGGCTTTGAAGTTTCTCTCGGGATTTGCCTCGATCGATACTTGCTGTGAGAAACTTTTTTTATTGAATATATCCATGGAAAGGGTAGCCATACAGTATAGCTCTACCTTCCATGGATATATTGAATAGAAAAAAGTTTCTCACGGAAAGTATCGATAGAGGCAAATCTCACCATACTTACAGCGAGAAACTTCAAAGTGTTCTCCTGAATTATTACATTCGGAAAAGTGAAAACGGCTTTTCACGAGTTTAATAAATTTTGCTCGAGCTCAGGACTCCTTTAACAGATCAATGTCTAATATTCTATTGACTTTAAAAGATCAAGGAACTAAATTGCCTATTTTTTTAACCCTTTTGGTTTACTGCTAAAGATATTCTTTCCTGAAACAAACTCTTGAATTTAATATCTTCCCCACTAAAAATGTCAATCGTGCAAGTTTTTTGGGCTTCTCATTCCCTTTTTGAATGCACCTTCTCTGCTTCCGCTGAATTTATACCAAAGAAGAGAAAAACTAGGAACAAAAAGCACAAAGGTCTTGATTGTCCTTAAGGACTCTTCAGTGTAACAAAGTTTCCAGGCTTCCAGACACATATACTTCTCCTCTCACGTCCCATTTACCATTCCTTTTTGCCTTGCTTCACATTGGTTGCTCGCTTCCCAAAGAAGATGCTTTAAGCTTGTGATCTAACTTACAAAATTGCTGTAATTTTAATTTCATTCCTCACTCAAATCTATTTTTTTATATCTTGCTTTAATTCCCTTTGTCAACTTTTTTTTTTTCCTAAGTTATTTTAAATCCCATTAAAAAGTAACGTAATAGGTTACTGGAATGTTATTATGATGACTTATTTTCTTAAATTGCTTTATAAATCTGTATCTTTATTTTATTTATTTTTCCATTACTTGCGCTAATAGGGACATTAGCAGTGTATGGGAGGAAACAAATGATCCTTTTTATTTTTTCCCCTATTTCGCACTGTTTCCATCAAATTTCTGTCACTGAGAAAATTAGCATCTATAGATAATCTTCTTAAGAGCATCCTAAATATTCTTCCTATCCCTCTATCTGCCTTCCAGTTCTAAGTCTTAAAGGTAAGTGATCAGACAGTGTAATTTTGAACAAATGAATCCATTCATGGTCTTTATAATTCATTGCTAAGTATCTATAATCTTGATCCATTTTACCTTTGGGTATGTCTGTTCTTTTTATGAAACCTATTATCAGTACTTGATGTTACTTGTAGCTCGTTACTAATATTACAGATTGTGTGTATAATTAGCATTTAACATACCCTTGATGTCAGCTGCTGTAGGGCTTTAGGTTGCAAACTACCCAGTTGCATGTAACATTCTCATTATACACCATTCATCATGTTTCATTGTCTCCTGAAGTGCAATTAGACATATGGTTGGTTGACAAGTTCTGTGTTAAAACTTTATATTCTTAATGGTACTTTATTCTGCTAGATTTGTGAATGTTTCTTTTGATAAAAAAGTTACCTTAATAGTGGATGAAAATTAAATACCTCAGACACCATAATTTATCTGCCCCACCTTGTTTTAGGTGTGTGTGTGTGGGGAGGGGGGAGGGGGAACATAGGGATGTCTGGGGCCATTACCATTTGGGTTAAAGATCCCAGCATATCTTTTCCTTGGGGATATTGTTAAAGCATTAATTTATTTATGATTTCATAAACCTAAATACTTGGTAGGTATGTTATAGCTACTGGAGGTTACTACAGATTGAAATAGCTGGAGATGCTGATCTATTAAGGGTATGTTCAAAGAGTTAGGGACCTCTTGAGGGGTCTACATATTCTGCAGTAGAACAAATGAGGTTTCAAAAAACCCAGTGAAATACCAAAAAAAAAATAGTCCAGATAGAATCAGAAACTGAGACTTTATCCAGCTAGAGTTGACACAGCTTTCAGATAGTACAGAGCTGTAATGTATTAATAGATGTTGTGGCAGTCATACTAGAACATATACAAGGAAAGTGCACAAAAATTCCCCAGATGTTATCGAGGCAATGGTCAAGGTAGAAAATAGACTTTAAGGTCAATGCAGGGCTCAGAAACAGAAATCAGTGCAAAACAAGAAGATTTTCACAAAGTCCCAATGATAAAGCTTTCTTGCAGATGGACAGCTCATTGGCTTAAGTTAGGAAACCCCTTGCTCAGGTAAAGACTGAATGATGAAAGTAGCAGGTTTAAATAGGCAGAACATTTCTGCCACTGGCTGACATACAACCACACTGATTGGTTGTAAGTGAATCCTGAAAGTACTTGGTTAGGGCACTTAAAGGAAAACACACAGTATAGCCAAAAAAAAGGAACAACATGCATAAAGAAACTCCACATATCAAAGTCTCCTAAGGCTAATTGGTAAAGCCTTTGTCTGTCACTGGCTGGGGGGTCTAGAGTTTTGCATCTGCATACATAAAAGATAATTGGATTAACATATTGTTTTTGTTGCTGACAGATATTGCAATCTCTGTGTTACTGTCTCTGTCCTGTTTTTTTCTGACCTTCTAGTACTGTCCATTTCTTCTCTGTGTCTCCTCCTTATGCCTCCAGCCCTTACTTGTCCTGCACCAACCTCCCAATTCCAAAAATTCTTAACAGATTCAGAAGCCCAGGGCCCTGGATGATCTTTGTTCCGTAGAGGTTTCCCTTCACTGGGCAATTCCTACTCATTGGAATTTATTGAAAAGAACTACAATTTACTGGAAATGTGTTAAGTCACTTGAAAAAGTAAATGTTAAATCCGGGGAAGTGGAAGACTGAAACAGTCAATCAGCAAGAAAAGGATTGTGTAGCAGAAGTTTACAATTTACTTTGATTTTTTTCGTAGTAATCTAAAGCTGACACCTGTGTAAATTCATTCATTCAATGCTGTTTCAGAACTGGAAAGAGTTTGTTTCTGCCTGTGTAACATCTGTCTCTGAATATTTCATGTCTTCTTAGTGAAGAATAGGGCATTGTTCTTGCTTGTAAAAATTTACATAGTTTGTATGTTATTGGTTTTAAGCACATCGCTGGATTTCTTATGTTCAGATTATACAAAGAGGTGTATATTTCACATGGGGCCCCTTCACTGCTAATTATGCTACTGGCAATTCCTTTTTTTTCTGTCTGTCTATGTACTAACACATTTGCATGCACTTAAATCTTTCAAATACAAATGTTGAGGAGACCACATTGTTACTGCTAAAATGATACAAAAAAATAAAATAAAACCAGATAACTTTAACGATATATAAATTGGCAAAAATGTTAAATAGCTTCTCCTGCAGAATCAGACATTTCTAGACCACTTAACTATAATTATTAAACTATTCACATAATGAATTTATTGATGAAAACATCATTAACATTCAAACACAAACAATGATTGAAGTAGGATCCAGAAAGTGAAGAAGATGTTACGTGCTTTGAATATTATGTGAATGACCCCATCTTTTATGGTAGCTCTTGCTTCGTTTAATTAAAATGCAGAATTAGAAGTTAAATTATGCATGGGAATACACACAAATCAAGTGGTAATCACTCAAATGGGCACTAATAAACTAATAAACTAGCAAAGCTACCTCCTATACTTCCTGTGAATAGGATGGAGGACATTGAGTAATAACGCAGTGTAGCAAGTTCTAACCTCATCAAAAGAAAGTTTCATTTTACTTACGAATATATTGTCCGGTTGTATGGTGGAAGAATACCTTTACCAAGAGGAACCCATAGGTCACCCATATTGTGCACAGATATCACTGTTACTAAGAAATGCAGCCAGTATTATAATATATTATTATATTTATATAATATTATAAAATAAAAGTGGTGAAATGAAATAATTATTTTACCACCTCCTTATAATAAATTCAAAATAGGAGGAAGCCTGTCATTTCACCAAATCTTTCTCTGCACATGAACTGGAATGAACAAGTCATTTCAATAATATTGCATGTATATATGTGTAAACACGACTTTGACCACTCCTGGGGGGGTTATTCACTAAGGTGCGAATTCAACTGTCGAATTCTCAAACAGCGAATTCCCATAGCAAATCCGCCACAATTTCCCCATTGTAAAGTCACAACAATTTTTTAAAGTTAAGATTGTGACAATTTTCCCATAATAAAGTAATGACTGCGAAAACATTCTCATTATAAAGACGCGACTGCGACAGCAGCAGCCTACTCCAACTGACTTTATTCTGGGGAATTTGCACCTATACGCAACAATTCGGAAATTACAGAATAACCCCCCTGGCATTTAAATGCATCAATCCTTGGAAAATTGCACTCAGATTCACTCAGTCTCTCAGGGGATAAGCCCTACTTACATTAGGAGTAGTGCCTGTACCTTTATATGCACAATTGGTGCCAGAGATTCTTCAAACAGAAAAATGTATTCACAGCACCGAACAAGAACACACTTTAAACTGGTAGTACATTGTTCATCTCAAGGACATAGGATATTACTTGGTGCATGAATATATTCCATTAGTAACAAGAACAGCACTCACCCTTCTCTGGGTTGTGCATAGATACCTCACTCCTTGGGAAACTTTTTCAGCATCTGAGACAAAACCAGACTAAGTCTTTCTCACTCCAGGGGTACCAATATTTCCAGACCAAGCGAAATGACACCCTAAACCCTGCCATTGAGACCCTGCTCTAGGTGCCTGACCTTCTGTCCAAGTCACCTAGGCTCACTAAGCCCACTGCACTCCTTGTTGGGGAAACTACCCTTCTGTAGCTAACGCTAAATATCATATCTGAAGTGATCTTTGTAACGGTATTTACCTAAGTTCCAGGCCTTTTGGGCATTCCAGCACTTACAATGG
>WMED01000283.1:0-38109 GCA_019650415.1 Pipa parva
TTTATTTACGATTTACACAACGTGCCAACTTTTCTGATTTTGGGGTTTGTAAAATAAAGGGTTATGAACCTATCAAGAATTCCCCTGATTGTTTGCAATGTAAAGAATTCAAATTGTAAATCATGCAAAGTATCTTTACCAATGAGTGGGATCATGTGTTTTCGATTTCCACAACCAGGTGAGAACCTTTCAGTGAAAAAAAATGCTTGGAAACAGCTTAATGAATATTGGTAGTGGAGTTACTGATTATTTTCTCCCCTTCTTAGCGGTATATCAGTATGAATATACCAGTCAAATTTCAACTCAACATTGATAAATATCCCTCATTTAGGGTGAAATTTATTAAACTCGGAAAGACCACTCTCGATCCTTGTGAGTTTACCAAATGAAATTTCACATTGTTCTGGCAAGATTTTCTTTGTTTTTGAGATTTAGTTTTTCAATCTAAATTTTTCAAAATTTTTGATGGAAAGGTAGCCATGCTACTAATGTAATGTGTGGCGACCATTCCATCAAAAAACAATTCAAAAATCGAGATTGAAAAACTCCATCTTGAAAAATTTCACTGTGTAAACTTGGAAAGACCAAGGGGGCTATTCACTAAAGTCTGAATTTTTGTGAATAGGTGCAAATTCGCCATATAAAGTCAGTCACAATAGGCTGCTACTGTCGCATTTATAATGAGAATATTGTCGTAGTCACGACTTTATCATGGGAAAATTGTCGCAATCTTAACATTAAAAAATTGTAGCAACTTTACAATGGGGAAAATGTAACAGATTTGCTATGGGAATCCACTGTTTGCGAATTCAATAGTCAAATTCGTACCTTAGTGAATAACCCCTAAGAGCGGTCATTCTTAGTTTAATAAATTTCACCCTTAGTTGGTTATTCACTAAGGTGTGAATTCGACCGTCGAATTATCAAACAGCGAATTCCCATAGTAAAGCCGCAACAATTTTTTAAAGTTAAGATTGCGACAATTTTCCCATAATAAAGTCGCAACTGCAACAATATTCTCATTATAAAGATGTGACTACGACAGTAGCAGCCTATTGCGACTGTCTTTACCTGGCGAATTCGCACCTATACGCAACAATTTTGACTTTAGTGAATAACCCCCTTAATGTTTAACTATCTGTAATTTTTGCAAATACAATGAACAGACAGTGATGAGTTCTGACTGCTTTAGAGCATGCATGCTCATTAAAGTATAAGCTATACCTTTACAAGACCAAACCACATTGAAGTTTTAACCCTGAAGGTTCTTCTGCATCTCAATCCAAGAGTTTTCTGATTTCAGCTAAATAATAATCCTGTGTTCTGAAATTGAGGTGGGGTTATTGTTATGGAATTTTAGATTTTGTTATCTTTAGTAGAAAGATTAACTAATCCATGTCTAGTAGTTATTTTTTTAAATTCTGTGTTCTCATTAAAGGCGGCTTGTAAAATATATGATAAAATTCAAAGCATTCACAATTTTTTTATGTTGTAATTGGACTCCGCACTGTGTTAATCGGTCTTTAAAACTCAAGGCTAATCCCGTTACGGAATGACGAGATTATTTAAAGAACATCAGTTTCCCCATATTATTTTCTGAAGGAGATGTGAAAGGAAAGGTTTCTTTAATATGTTTCGTCAAAGTGTTTGTCACATGAGCAAAATCAGCTCTGATCTGGGAGTGCAGGTGAGCCTCCTGCCAATGGGAACGCAGAGGATAGAGTACAGCACCTCCTGTTTTCTGACACTAGAGAATCACCGGGGGATTCCTAAAAATGTAATTACTTTGCTCTTTTAATAGAGTGACTTTAGAAGAAAATAAACAGTGTTATTGCACAGGATAGAGGGGAACTATCCACGAGCGAACAAAGCAAACCAGAGCCGGCCAGCTTGATCTGTCAGGAGAAATTAAAGAGGGGGAGAGAGAATTTCACAATCTGCAAGATGCTGGGCTAAGAAAAGTCTGGATGAAATTGAAAATAAATGGAAGATTGCTTAACATTATAACCATCGGCGATTGTAATTTAATGTTAACCTCAGATTTAATTTCCTGCATATTGTAGGGAGAAGCAGTCTCTAATAATTTATCGTTGCTTCTCGTTTTTAACTTGTTTGTTTTCTTTTCATCAGCTTGATTGTTCTAATTGTCCCAAGCTTGGGACTGACATTTCTGTCTGGTTGCTGGATCCAGTCCTCGAGCAATCAGACACTGTTTTCAAGGACAGACAAATAGAGACATGGGATAGGGGCACACAGAAAAAAATAAGTCATACAGATATCATAAAATTAGAAAGAAATCCTCACATTCAAAAGTTTGTTGTTTGGAGAGAATTAGAAAATTACTCTTAGAAAAGGGGTTGAACAGAACAAGCCAATAACGAAAATAACAACTCCAGCCACACAACTGTCCGAAGATAAACATTCTCTTGTGTCACTTCTCTGCATTATGGGGGTTACTCTCTAAAGTCAGAATTATCATGTAAAGGTGTGAATTCGCCAGATAAACACAGTCGGAATAGGCTGCTACTGTCACAGTCACGTCTTTCTAATGAGAATATTGTTGCAGTCGTGACTTTACAATGGGAGAAACGACGCAGTCGTGGATTTGATATGGGAATCCGCTGTTTGAGAATTCGACAGTCGAATTCAGACTTTAGAAAATAACCCCCATTATGTCTTCTTAACTTGACATGTCACAAACTACAAAATAGTGGAAAAATGGTTTTCAATATGTGACCTGAAAATATTGTGAACTCATTGGGCTATGGCTTGTTAAAGTGCACCTGTCACCTCAAATACTAATTTAGGTTCTACTAATGAAATAAATGTATTTTGTAAATATATATATATATGTATTATAAAATGTGCCTTTATACAGTGTTTCTCTCTGTCATCTTTCCTTGCAGCCTGACTTTTCTTTCCTGAGTCTGGTTGGGTGGGGCTAAATGATGACTGACATTATAGCTCCTCCAATGAGATCCCTTAAATCACAATCTAGCAGGGATCTGATTGGAGGAGCTATAATGTCAGTCATTTAGCCCCGTCCAACCTGACTCAGAAAAGAAAAGTCAGGCTGACGGGGAAGATGACAGAGAGAAACACTGTATAAAGGTACATATTTTAAATTCATATATATTTACAAAAATGTTTATTTCATTAGTAGAACCTAAATTAGTATTAGAGTTTTGAGGTGAGAAGTGCACTTTAAGAACTGAAAATAATGTATTTGCACAGTGCTGTGCAGCAATCCCAGGGCTATATGGAGGTATGATAGCTCCTGCTTATTTTAACTTCTTCTGGTGTTATTGAAGGTAGGTTGTAATTGTCAGGCTCCATCATGAGGGGTTTCAGTCCAAGGTCTTTACATCTGGCTACTTAAACTGCAGGCAGATGCTTACTGCTATGCTTGTAACATAAAGACAATGAGATTTGGCTGGAGGCTTAGTCACTAAGCCAGAAAGGCTGTAGAAGCAGATATATGGCTGATGGCCACTATAAATCAGGTAACCTACTATAAAGCTCTACTCTCTTCAGCAGAACAGACTTTGTATTTATTGCCATGTGTTCCCCACAGCTTCAGAGGAAACAAAATGCACATGTACGTAAATCTCCCAAATAAGTAGTGAGCAATAGTGAGACCACCATTCCCTAAAGTAAACATATGCACTGGCTTTTGCTGTACTAAAAATAAGCATGAACTTGGTTTCCATATGACGCACTCCCATCACATGGTGTAAGGGAACAGTGGTAATTTATGCATTCACTAAGAATCTGCTTTGAGATACTGACAACCTTTGTTTCTTGCCAAAGTTAAAGATTTCTCCTATCCTAAACTTTGTTAGCAGGCTTTCAGTGAGTCACCTTTGCTTCACACATTAGGCTGCCAAATAAAAACTGGATTTGCTTACGGTATATAACACAAAGTGCATGGAATAAAAATAACTGCTGTATTTCCTGTACATCCTTATGTATAATGAAGGATTCAGCTACTGATGTTCTAAGCATTTCTGGATTGTACAGTGGAATATTTGTAACCTTCTTTGTACCAGGGAACCTCTTATCCACATTGGTTTTCTGATCCAATTTCCGTGGCTGCAGTGATCTACAGATTACTGCTTCTTACCAGGCTTCGGTTATTATGCAACTGAGCCAAGCAGGCTGTAATGGATATTATTTTATTATCCTTCAATATTCCACAGAGTGTACATCTCAAATACTGAAAAAAATACGCTTACTTTAATTTCCATTACTATACTTATCTTTTATTTATACAGGCAAGCAGATCAGGCATAAAGAACTGCAGTGTACAGTAAATAAAAAAGGATTGCTAACTTAAGAAATGGTAGTATCTCTGTAAGAATATATACTGTATATATACAGTATATATATATATGTATATATCTGTATACAGGGTATGTATGCAATGCATATAAATGTCAGGGAATTCTAAAAGATGTGCCAGCTTAATCAGCAAAGCCATCTATTAAAGGAAACAATTAAAAAACAAAAAGAAAGTGCAAGGGGGGGCAAATTTGAATGTCTGTGTAAGAATGGTGGATTTAGGTTGGAAATAAATCAAAAGCTGCAGGTTGTAAATTGCAAATTACTCTTTTGGCCTTCCCAGTATGCTCTGCCAGTTAACAACTGTGAAGCAGTAATTAAGCAACAGCTAAAGATCTTCAGGTTGACTATCCCCAGGCTAGAGAAAATAGGAGAATTCCAGGGATTTACAACCTGCACATTTTATTCCATTTATCTGTGGCCAAACTGCTGGATTCCTTATAGCATCTGATCCCAGCCCCTTCCCTCTTAGGTATGAGCCATGAGCAGAGGTCCACAATAGAAGAGCCTAACCAATTATACGCATGCATTCACCAAGTGGCTGCAATATGTCTTTGTCTGTCCCTGCCATGGTCTGTGTCAGATAAGTAATCAGCTGCAAGTACTAAATAAAAAAAACTATTTAAATGATTTGCATGAAATCTATTTTTTTTCTGATGAAAATTTACAAAAAAAAATGTAATGCAGAGATTCATTTATATGGGTTGTGCTACAGTTTGTGGAGACAAAGTCCACAACTCTAAAATCCCAAATCACAAATGATAGGAATTCCAATGAAGTCCCTCAACAGGCTCAGTTAGAACCAGCTTAACCCTTGTAATAGATGCAATATAATTACATCACAGTAGGAACAGAGTAGAGTTGTAGTCCAATGTCCTAGTGAAGAGTAAGAAAGTGTTGTCCATAGAGAGAGGAAGGTGGAAATCCTTTCCTATGTCAAATGTTATAGTAAGTAGTGTAAGCAGTCCTCTTAGAACAAGCCTGGGCAAAGTACGGCCTGATGTAGAAATGGGGGCGTGTCCAAATGCCATAGGCATCAGCACGCTAGACATGCCCCCCAGCCCTCTGAAGCCATCCGGGCCATTCATGCGGCCCGATGGCAAAAACAGCTGCCCGCCTCTGTCTTAGAAGAAGCTATGATGGCTGTCCACCCTGTGCCTGTAATTGTAGCTATAAAAGGAGTTTGAAATTGAGGTCCAAATGATGAATAGAATATGTTCTAAAATTAAATCTCTAATGAACATTTGGATAATCAATAAACACTAGATACCTTTAAATCTATAGGTTTTTTTTGGCATCCATTATTTGAACTTTGGATTATGTGAATGACCGACCATTACTCAGTACGTAAGTAATGACCAATACCTTGTGACTAGATTTTGACTTGGTAATACAATGTAGACAATCAGGGTAGTAAAGCAGTACTAATCAACCATAATAGCGTTATGTACTGTATAAAAACCTTGGCCAGATTTCTTCTTGTCTGAGTTCAAGTGTACAAGGCTTTATTATCAATATCTCAATAATGACCATTCATGGTGAGGTAAGTAGTATAAAACACTATTTGCTACCAATGGAAAAAAACAAACAAGTTGTTTGCCCAGTGCCTTTAAAGCCTAGACAATAAAAATGTACTAACAATCAGTTACACTGGGAATTAAATTGCAGAAGCATCAGCAAGGCAGTAGATTGGACACCTCTGATCTACAGCTCCTGCTGGATTCTGAGGAAGTAGGAAGCATATTTAAACATGTGCATTATTGTTCCTTAGCTCATGGCACATTACGCTTTTAGTTCCTGTTAATGAACAGGAGTCATAATTAACATCCCCTATGAGAGCAGTAGATAGTTGGCCAGACTTTCCTGAAATCTGATTTTACCTGAAAGGTCACAGAGATTCTTTCTGCCTTCATTTCACCCTCCCTGAAGATCTTACATTCCAGTGTAGACAGGACTTGAATATATAATCTCCTAGATGTTTTGCCTACATTAACATTGTGTGTGTTTGTTGAAAGCAGTGTTTATTCAATTTCTCTGTAATCCATTTAGCCATTTGGTGAAATAATACATATTTAGATATGCAAATTCCCAGCTTCCACATGTTGATATTACTGACGGTGAATATAAATCTTCAGTCTGTGCAGCTGAGCGTCTTGCTGGGATGAAATTAATAGTTAAAAAAAAAAAAGAAGGGTTTGCATCTTGCACAGCATATAAAACCAGCAATATTGGGTAATTTGTTTATATCTGCTGATGCTTACTGCAAACAGCACACAAAAATCCCATGTCTTCTTCAGTATAAAGAGTTACAAGGGATCAGACTTACTGTCTAACATGAAGCGGGTGAAAAAAATGAAGTCACAAATAATTAAGGACTGGTGGTATGAACGTCCCATTAAAATTAAAGGCACACTTGCGGAAATGGAAAGCTTAAACTGTATTATGTTAGCAATTTTATTCCTAGGGCTTTCCAAACATCTGAAAACGTTTTATTCACTTTCTTCAGGGAGACATTATTTAGTTCCTGCTCCCGTGATCCAACATACCTCCTGGAAATATCCTGCAGTTAGCTTATTTTTGAGAGTCAGCATTACTCCTTTAGTTCCAATAAACCTACTTATTTCCACCCAGGGTGGCTGTCAATCTTAGTCATGTGTCATTACCCTTTCATAACAGAAAGTATTACGGGCATGACCCAGTGATATTGATGGCACTGTGAAATTGCAAAGTTAGTAGGCTCCAGAAAATAAAGAAAAGCATCCAATTTATTACTTGAATGAATAGGTAAGACACAACTTTGTCTGCCATATACTTTCTGCTTTGGTTAACAAAATTATGCTAAATCATTTTAGGATAGTTATTTGCAGCATTGCTCCCAGTACATATTAAAGGGATGTGGCTTCTATCTTGTAACATACATTTAATAGGATATTGGCAACATGTGGACAATCACTAACAGAGATAATGGGAAGTAATTGATAATGGGTTTCAATAATGGAATGCTAATCAAATATTTATAGGGAAACACAGTCCCACAAGGGTTATCAAAGCTCAGGTACCCTTACTTGAGTACAGGTGAGGGATAAAGAAATAGTAGCAATAAATCTGTGAAAGGGATATGCTGTAATCACATCTATCCCTGACATTTTGATGCAGTCAGTAAATGTACATTAAACATACATTACAATTAATTTTTATTTTCCTTACTCCTCCTGCAGAATATAAACCCCAAGCCAATCAACCAGTTTACTGTAGATAATTATTTAATTCATTCAAAAGAGCGATGTAACAAAGTGTTTTAGAGTGGGATTTATCACAACCGATGAAGGAAACATAGGAATAAAGTAAACAAAGTTTCAGTCAAGTGCTTTACTTTTTATTTTGTCATCCAAAAGAGACCATCGGTTCCATAGTGAGGTGTTAGGGTCTTTTCCCCATGTTTGCACAAATAAAGCTTGTTTTGGTTGCTCTATGTGCACATTCCAGAAGAGGATGTATTTTTGAAATAAATGGCTGCTTAGCAACAAATTGTATACAGTGCCTCTGTATAAATGCTCCTCTCAACTTTATTTATACATAACTCTAGCAAAGATGTAGCATCACTAAATCAAGGGCAATGTACTATTTCACTAAATGTTTTACTATTTCTGTGTGCTTCCAAAATATCCTGGAATAATCATTCCAAATTCTGCTTGAACAGACAAAAGAAGCTATCAATGCTTGATGATTCCGTGGATGAACTAAGGGCTTCAGAGAAAGTGTGTGACATTCTTCAGCAAGCTAAGCATGTAAAAGGTCACCCTTCTCAAGGGACCATACTGGAGGACACTGTGTGTTTTCTAAAACCACTTACAGGGAAACAAATTAAAGTATTAAAAGGAAAAATTTATTGAGTAAGGTAGTTGTTTAATTCATTTAGTTTAGACGGGAATAAAAATACATTCTAATTTGTTTGTAACTGGTAGGACAGTATTATGATCATCATCATCATCATCACTCCATTTGAGCATCTGTAATTAGTTTGTACTCAAGTCTGAACATTTTTTCCTAAAAGGACAAGATCTAGAATCTAAACAAGAACACTGAGGGAGTCTGGGAAAAGCCAAAAAAAAACAAAATCAGGATGTCATATTTCTACTAAAAATGTCTAATCGTTTGCCTAATTTCCTATTGAAAGCATTTATGGAGTCAACCTGCTGTAAATAACTGTATTGCTTGAAAAAAAATTTTAGTTAAGGATGAGCTCTTGCATAAGTTAGCTGTTAGGCTAAGACCCCTCCACAAATTATTCCAGGATTAAGAAATACAGGATTAAAGAATTCATAACTCAATGCAAGTCTTACTAGTTTCAATGCCAGTCCCTCACAGCCTACTACTACTCCCTAACAGTTCTCACTTATAGATCCTGGTAATAACAGCAACAACAAATTGGCAGTTTACCCGGCAGCTCCTGCTTTACTTGGGATTAATTTTGGTAGCATTTCAAACTTCCTAAATGGACCACCAGGCTGGGATTTAGTAGATCTTAATTCTCTATCTCCTGAACTTTAGGATACTTACTACCCTGATGGTAGGTCTCAGCTGGAATTCTACTAGACTACCATGTGATATCATGTGCTTTAGACATCATGAATTATATGTAATTCATCACTGAGTTAATGCAGCTGCTTGTGAATCAGTTTCATCATAGAATGTGACTAGTAACTCAAAATGGCTTCCTACTACTCTGCAATAATTTTATCCTTCTATCAAAATAACTTCCTGTGCTGTAATAGTTCCCGCATCATTTTTAACAAGTATTATTCCTCATTTTCAAATGGTTATTCAGAGCAAAGGTATATTTCAGCAAATAAACATAAGCAGCATACTTCATCAGTATAACAAATAAACAAAATAAAAAGGGTCCTAACCCAGCTCCTTCAAGATTCCCAGAAGTCTTTTTCACTCCCTGATTTCCTCTGGGTTTCTGACTTTTAATCCCTAAAGTAAACAGACTGGATAACAAGCCCTCTGGTGTTTTAATTAGCAGCCTGTTTTCCCAGTTAACCTTTGGACTGCTAGGCTGCATATTCAGCTACACATACAGGTGCTTCTTAATAAATTAGAATATCAGCCAAAAGTTTTTTATTTCAGTAATTCATTTCAAAAAGTGAAACTCATATAATATATAGATTCATTACAAACAGAGTGAACTTTTTCAAGTGTTTATTTATGTTAATCTTGATTATTATGGCTTACAGCCAAGGAAAACCCAAAATTCATTATCTTAGAAAATTAGAATAATTTACCTAAAACACAGGCAAAGGCTTCCTAAGCATTTTAAAAGGTCCCTTAGTCTAGTTCAGTAGGCAACACAGTCATGGGGAAGACTGCTGACTTGACAGATGTCAACAACGCAATCATTAACACACTCCCCAAGAAGAGAAAGCCATAAAAGGTCATTGCTAAAGACGCTGGCTGTTCACAGAGTGCTGTATCAAAGCATATTAATGGAGAGTTGAGTGGAAGGAAAAAGTGTGGTAGAAAAAGTTGCACAAGCAACCAGGGTAACCGAAGCACTGATAAGATTGTTAAGAAAAGGCCATTAAAAATTATGGGAGAGATTGACAAGGAGTGGACTGCTGCTGGAGTCAGTGTTTCAGGAGCCACCACACACAGATGTATGCAGGACATGGGCTACAAGTGTCACATTCCATGTGTCAAGCCACTCTCATGACCAATAGACAACGCCAGAAGCATCTTACCTGGGCCAAGGAGAAAAAGAACTCTACAGTTCCTCAGTGGTCTAAGGTGTTGTTATTTTCAGATGAAAGTAAATTTTGCATTTCATTTGGAAATCAAGGTGCTTGAGTCTGGAGGAAAGAGTGGAGAGACACACAATCCAAGCTGCTTGAGGTCTAGTGTGAAGTTTCCACAATCAGTGATGGTTTGGGGAGCCATGTCATCTGCTGGTGTAGTTCCACTGTGTTTTATCAAGACCAAAGTCAGTGCAGCCGTCTACCAGGAAATTTAAGAGCACTTCATGCTTCCCTCTGCCGACAAGCTTTTTGGAAATTTTCATTTTCCAGCAGGACTTGGCACCTGTCCACACTACCAAAAGTACCAATACCTGGTTTAATAACCACAGTATCGCTGTACTTGTTTGGCCAGTAAACTCACCACCAGACCTTAACCCCATAGAGAATCTATGGGGGTATTGTCAAGATGAATCTGAGAGACACTAGACCCAACAATGCAGATGAGCTGAAGGCTGCTATGAAAGCAACCTGTGCTTCCATAACAGTGCCACCGGCTGATCGCCTCCATGCTATGCCACATTAATGCAGTCATTCATACAAAAGGAGCCCCGACCAAGTATTGAGTGCATTTACTGTACATACTTTTCATTTGGCCAACATTTCTGTGTTCCAAAAATTTGGTACAGTTGGTCTTATATAATATTCAAATTTTCTGAGATAATGAATTGTGGGTTTTCCTTGGCTGTAAGCCATAATCATCAAGATTAACATAAATAAACATTTGAAAAAGTTCACAATAGTTGCAATGACTCTATATAATATATCAGTTACACTTTTTGAATTGAATTGCTGAAAAAAAAACTTTTGGCTGATATTCTACTTTATTGAGATGCCTATGTGTGCTGTTTCTTTGTATCTGCTGGTGACAGCCGCACTGTCACAGTTACCATTTTTTTTTCAAAGGTTTAAATAAATAATACAGTTAAAGGGCATTTAAAAAAAAAACAAAACACCAATTAAAGGGTCTGCAGTTATTTACTGCGGAGAGCTTCCTTCTATGATATGATATTGTTTCTAAAAAAAACACTTCAACCTGCCCTCAATCTACACAATGCAATATAATGGAAAATTATTTACAGAAAATGCTATAATATTTTGTAGTAATGTGATTAGTGGGGCAAATAAATAAATGTCCCAGCCATTTGACAACACTGATTTCCATCTGGCTAATCTTGCTTACTGCTGTGCATTAGTTGTTCAACCACATCCCAGCATCCTCTGTTTTGGGGGTTTGAGTCACTGTATTTTAATTAAAAGTGGAACTTCTAATCATATTAATTATGTTTTCTTTTTTTTTTTAGGTATGAAATTTGAATTCACATTGCACGGACCAAAAAAGGTAGAGAAATAATTCATTTTAAGCAGATGTTTGAAATTTTGATAATGGACTTGTTTTAAAAGGAAAATTTTATGGCAGATATTCTTTTAATTGATAAAAAAAAAGATTAAATTAATAAAAATGTAACTGGTAAAAGAAAATTCATTCAACAGTATTTAACAATGCAGCATAGACTTTGTTACCCTATGAATGCCTTTGATTATTATTTCATATAAATAGGGATTATAGATAATTAAAATAAGGATATGGGGAGGGTGAACATATGTTCCAATTTATTTGACTTACTGTTGAAGAAATGTGTGCCTTAAGAACTGGAATGGAGATTGTAGGGAGTTACACCTCCATCTAGTGGCAGGAGAGAGAACTTCCATGATAACTGGGGAATGTGCATTATATATGGAGGACCAAAAATGATATAAGTATAAATAAATAAATAAATGAATGAATAAATACAGAAATACATAAATGAATAAATAAATAAAAAACACATACTTAAAATATATTTTTTAATTTTATTTATACATTTCTACATTTATTTATGTATTTATTTCCACATCTTTATATTTCTACATTTATTTATTTATTTCCACATTTCTACATTTATTTATTCATTCATTTCTACATTTATTTATTCATTTCTACATTTCTTTATTTCTGTATTTCTTCATCCCGTATGTTAATTGAGGGGGCGGTCCTAATCTCATTCTAAAGCATGATTGGTTAGTTTGGTGGGCGCTCCTAACCTCATTCTAAAGCGTGATTGGTTAGTTTGGTGAATCAGACAGAAGTAATCAACATTTCAAGTCCATACAACAACAAGGGACACCAGGGAGAACATGATTACCCTGTGCTGCCAGTACCGAATCGAGAGCTGCAGTCCCTGCATGATCAGCTGGCTCACGTCTTACTGCTGAACCTCCCACAGCACAAGGAGCCGGGATCGCATGTGAGAACCCCTAATTAAGCAGGTACCAATCCCAAATCGGGTAAAACCGACAGGCAAGCAGACACACACTAAATACTAAATAAAAGGACACAGAAATACACTGTACCTGATCCACAGAACAGCCAGCTCAACAGTGAGTAAAACAATCCACCCAGCAGAGAGGGAGGGGCAGCTCATCTTGGGACAGTGTAACGGCACTTTGTCCTTTTTACATGCAGTATTGTTCTCACAGGGTCAAATCAAAATTAGTTGTTATGGTTTGTCTCTGTGAGAATTTAACATGTTGGTATTAATACAATATCCTGGAGATTTAAGTAATTATTTAATATGTATAATATGGATTTTCCATACTAGGTAAAAAAGGAGAATAGCAACCATGATCAGCATTAAATGCTTATATTATCCCTTACAGTTTGTAACAACCACTGCTACAATATTCCTCTATGAAACCATGCATAGTGCAGGGTCTAAAACTATGTAGAGTAAAACTACCCAGTGTATTGGTTACTCAGTAACAGTTTCTCACAGAACACACAAACTGGCTGCCAGGAGTTCTTAGTGCAGTCACAATGGGCAGCAGTAGCACTATTAAAGAGACACTAAACTCCCAATATATTTAAGGGTCATAACACTTGTATATGATCGCTGCAATTAACCTTGATAGCTATAAGCTCTTAGTGGGTTATTGACTAAAGTCTTAAGTGTTGCATAAAAGAGTGAAATCACCAGTTAACAACAGTCGCACACTGCCCAATAGACAGCTACTGTAGTGGTCATGACTTCATTATGGAATATTGTCGCGGTCATGACTTTACAATGGGAATCCGCTGTTTAGTCAGTAAGGAATAGAGAATCAGGGGATTATTGACTAAAGTGAGAATTTGACTGTCGAAGAGAATTCTCATTACTTCAAGTGGCTACGCCCTGATTCTCTACTCCTTATTGACTAAACAGCAGATTTCCATAGTAAAATCGTGACTGCAACAATACTCCATAATAAAGTCATGACTGTGTCAGTAGCTGTCTATTGTGTAGTGTGTATTCATAGAAGTCTATTGTGTAGTGTGTGACTGTCGTTAGCTGGCAAATTCGCCATATCACAGAGTTTGCTGAATACCCGAATATGGGGAAGTGACAAATTAACACCTTTATGTGACAATTCCTACTTTAGTCAATAACCCCCTCGGGGCGTAGCCACCCAAAGTATTGAGAATTCTCTTTGACAGTCAAATTCACACTTTAGTCAATAACCCTCTTAGTTCTGATGCAAAATAATTTAGATAAATAACATAGTTATACTTTCCTATTGTGATTACTATATAGAAACATTACATACAGCATTACACAAACCTCTTTGACACTGCTCGCATTTAGGGGGTAATTCACCAAACAGCGAACTTACCCTCTGGATCCTTCGCATCAGTACGCATACCCGGTTATGCGCTCCCTGATGTCCTGCATGCAGACCTCAGTGAACACCTTAAAGGGATTCCAGTCTTGGCAAAGCTCGTAAGGCTCTACTCGTGACGCCATGCGAGACTGGAATCTCTTTAAAGCATTCGCTGATGTCCGCATGCATCAGCGAGCACATAACTGGGTATGCGTACTGATGCGAAGGATCCGGAGAGTAAGTTCGCTGTTTGGTGAATTACCCCCTTAATTGGGCTTTGCATTGTGTCAGCTGCATGTGTACTAAACATTCTAATCAGCACAGATGGTAATACATTGTGCAATGGAAGTGTTACAGTAATGCCTCATTAGAGAGATTTTCTAAAATGTATGAAATATTTATAAACTGTCATTTACAAACTTGAATAATATAGCAAAACCATGTATTTTATTCCTCTTCAATGAAAGGCAATAGTGCTCTTTTAATAATTAACTGCAAAATAAAATTTGTTCAAAAGGCATAAAAATAATTTCAGCATTTATAAACAAACAGAATTTGCAAGTACTACGAGTAGTGGAATTGGGCAAAGCGTTGTTCTTTGTTAGTCAACGTTAATGCAGAACTAAAATAACAAAAGCAATATGCAGGCAATACATCAAGCTTTTTCATCTGGATCAACTACAGCTGCAGGGCCATCTGAAAGAGATGTGGTAATTTAAGGTCTTGCTGGGGGAAACGTTTTCAAATGACTACATTAGAAAGCGTGTATGCTTGCACCCATTTAAATCTTATTCCCAATAAAGAAGCATTTAGGTGCATTTTAAACATACTGAAATAATTTCTGCTCAATCCTTGTGGGATTAAAAAGCCAAAAGACAATGTTCTGTGTGCAGGACTGTAATCAGTGTGAAGAAACCTGTTTGTCAGTTACGCATAAGCACGACAGAGTATATTTCAGAGAGAATGACAATCCCCTAGCAGCATGAAACTGAGCAGGTTATTGACTAATGTCTGAATTATTGTGTAAAGGTGTGAATTCACCAACGACAGATACACACTACCCAATAGATGGCTACTGTCGCAGTCGTGACTTTATTATGGTAATACTGTTGCAGCTGCGACTTTACTATGGGACTGTTGTCACAGTCGCGGATTTGCTGTTGGAATCCACTGTTTGAGAATTTGACAGTCGAATCCTCACTTTAGTCAATGACTCCCCTAAAAGTACATTTGTGATATATTTGGGGAGGCACTGTGACACACAACAGGGTTGTCCATCTCATAGCCTTCCCTCTGCTGAACTAAAACTCAGATCATCCCCAACTGACTTTAATGGAGGTGTGTTTTGCAAACTAATTCATGAAGATTTAATTGTGCCAGCCATGCACTGAATTACCTGTAAGCCATAATAATGCATGTTTCCTATTCAATCCATTTAAAAGAAAGATACTTTAATTTGATTATGCTGCATTTATAATGTAATGTACATGCTGTGAATTTCAGACATGTACATTAGTTAACATCACCCATGTTTGATGTAGAGTCACTTAATTTACCGTATATTTCATGTGTATTGTGCTAGGTCAGAGTGAGAAAACCCTACATCAGTCAAAACTGGGGCTTTCCAACCACAGCTGATATATCTGCAAATATCATTATTTGCAGGAGCAAAACATGCCTCTAAGGATGTTGGGTATCACTTACTTTCATATCCTGACCCCAGTAGATATTGGATCATTGGATCATAGCTGTCCAATGGTGCTTAAATAACAGACCTCCAGTCTGCCAGAGGGCTTTTATAGACATTATTAAATAAAATTCTTATTGGTTTTGGCTCTCTACCACGTGAGTATAGGAATGAGTTGTAAAGTGTACTGTGTGCTGCTGTCATTCAGTGCTGGGGACACACATTCAAATCAGACCAGTATACCATCTGCTTTTGTTTCTTCCCACAATAACCATACACAATTGTATGCAACACAGTTGCTGTTTTTAGGTTTCATTATTTCTTATAGGATAGTTTACAGTTGCAGCAGCTGCTTGTAAAATGAGGTGAATTTGGCTACTTTCATACAACAATGCTGCTCACAGTGCTGTCTCTGAAACATAGTAATAATAGCCACAACATATTCAGTGTAAAAGAAAACTTTCATCTACCATCAGCGAGTCTCATGCTAACACCTAATTACTTTCCTTTCCATGTCATCATATTTAAATACAAACGTATATTGGGGGTATTTATTAAGCACTGTCTTTGGAAGTGTTACCTGTTTTTTTGCCGCATGTCTCATTGTGGAATGGTAAAGAGTATCTGAAACAGTGAGAACTGCGGTGGTGCAGGTGATTTAATTCATGTTTTCCCTAGTGCCTCTTTATTTAGAGCAATGACCAAAAAAATGAATAATAAAATATAAGCAGTAGTTTTGTGATGAAAATGGTTTAAACATAGCAGCATTACTTAGCAAACATGATTTGTTATAGGTTACAACTCCAGTGAACATGTGCGCCTAAATTTGTAAATGGACCTGTAGGTATCCATTTTATGTATGTATGTATAAATTTTATTTATAAAGCGCCACTGTGCCATTTGGACTGGCATGTGCCTGTAGCCACCCGGTTTTGCTAGTAACTGGTAATTAAAACAGGTTTAGTTATTGGAAGTACTGTATGGGGAAAAACACATTTGAACAGTTGTCTCATCAGCACCATGGACAGCAACCATTTACACACAGAGAAGTGTGGAGCATCTTGCAGTATAGTGCCATTCATCTATAGTCTGTTAGCTTGACTGTGTCGCATCAGCCCCACTGTATGTGAATGGGTGTTTGGCTGGATCTGTGCTCACAGGTGGAATGCTACAATGTAAGCAAGACAGTGTATGTTAAATAAGAAGTAATGTTACAAGGCTTTCTGGGAGATAACATAGGTCGAAACCAAAAAGTACATAGACTAATATTTGCTGTACGTTAGCAAGACAAAGCATGCTCTCTAGTTTGCATCAACCTGTTACTGAGAATGCTGGGATTTATAGTGTTCTTTGCATCTCTAGCCTACTGGAAATTGACCTTGTACACTGAGACATGCAAATTACTTTGCCCAAAAGAAAAGGAAACTGTCTGAAAATGCAGCTGCATTTAAACAGAGAGCAGATAGTTACTAACCAGCGTGTAACATGAAACAGAAGGGGCTTTCACAAATGGACTTGTTTAAGCCAAAGAGACAAACTGAGATGTAAGTAAAACTTTCATGCCAGTGAGAACTTGTCACATACACTTAAATCCAGTGCGTGGGGTGTCATTTAGAGGGCTTGCATTGCAAAGTTTGTAGATGTCTTCCTTTCTTTTTAAGGGTAATTTGCATAAAACCCATAAGGAATTTCTTGAAAGTATAGAACATAGAATTGATTATTGTCTGAAAACATAAAACCCAGGGTACTGGCTATAGTGAGATTATTAGAAAAGCAAGTTTAAATCAGATCATTTCTCTTTCAGTAATATTCCTTCGAAAAAAGACTCTAGAATTGTTTTTGCAAGATTTGCCTTATATTCAATGGGAATATCGGTAGCTTACTCCACTAGTAAGAGGGGTTTACTCAATTCCCGCATAGCAGTTTACACAGGTCATTTACTTCTATTCTGCCTTTGCTTTTACATAAGATAAACACATCATTTTCTTATTAGCAAAAAATTGGTTTTAAACATCTGTTTGCAAGAAATGGAATAGTTTATAATTATTAGGGATACAAATGTGAATGCATACAGTTATAACTGCACAAAATGACTGAGTTTAAAGGTTTGCAATTTCATATAATATCCTTTTAATTTCCCTCCAATAAAATATAGATTCAGCAGGGGTTGTAATTGCTAGCGAAAGTAAACCATAATGTGAATAACTTGTGATGTCAAAGATAAGCTGCTGCATACAGTGGAAGTAATAATGTAGATGAATTCAAGAACAAAACGCTTTGTTTCTTCACTAGGTATAACTGTCCTTTTCCTAACCCAGTGACATTATCTATCTATGACAGCCTCATAGGATTCCACTGTTATGTCAACAAAACATGCATTCTGTTAGGAGATAGTCTTATTGTCTGGATTCTATAATCATAAATCACATTGGTTCCTTTAAGAACCAATGTGATTCTTGTGTATAACATTGCTTGAGGCCCAATTTTCTGTTTTGCATGACAACAGATTTCAGAGACTTTAGCTTATTCACCCACCAGCTGGGAGCATTTTTTTAATCAATATTTTGCTTCATTGTGGGCTTCTTGGTTGTCTGGTAGTTCCCTGTACCTTAGGCACTGTAAATAAGGATTATAGTTCATCCATGTTTCTAAATAAATATCTGCCAATATTGTTATATGTTGCAATACCACAATATCGTAGAAGCACCTGTAAAAATAAACCTTTGTTCTGACATAGTTACATTTACCAATTGATATTCTGCACAAAGTCCATGTGTACAATCCTAACAGCTCCCCTGTCCGTGTGTACAATCCTAATGGCTCCTCTGTCCGTGTGAACAATCGTAACGGCTCCTCTGTCCGTGTGTACAATCGTAACGGCTCCTCTGTCCGTGTGTACAATCCTAACGGCTCCTCTGTCCCGGTGTACAATCCTAACGGCTCCTCTGTCCCAGTGTACAATCCTAACAGTTCTTCTACCCATGAACAATCTTTCCAGCACTTGTATTCAAACACTGGCAGAGGAATCTGTCAGTGAAGTGGGTATCAGTAGGATAGAAGCAGAACCAGACCTTCAGCCGAGACACCCCATATTCAGCAGGGCAGTGCCTAGCTATGGCTAGGTGTTATGGCCAGATAAGTTAGGGTGTTAACAACCAAATCATAGAATTTTTCACCTTTAGATTTTGAGAAAAATGTCCATTTTGAGATTTGCATTTTATTCCATATTCAGCACATTTTTTTTCTTGGATGGTGATCTGCTGCCTCTGGATTTTAAGCCATAAAACAAGAGAAATATAGTTCCTAAAACTGTCAGTGCTTACAGGCAATTATTTGACTATTTTTTTGCTTGCAGAAGAATTTGCTGAGTCCTAGGAACCTGTGCAGTCGGAGATATAGGAGGTAATTCAGCAAAGTCCGAGTCACCTCACGATCATTCGAGTTTCCTCAACGAGATTCGCTACACTTCATGACCATTCAATTCACCTCGCCAAAATTGTTGCGAGCTCGCTTATGTCAAACAGGCTGACATCAGCGAACGCTTTAAAACTGTTCCAGTCATGGTGAGGTGACTCGAGTGGTTGCGAGGTAAGGTGAATCTCGAGGATTTGACTCCAGTAGTTTTAAGGCATTCACCGATGTCAGCCTGTTTGACATAAGCGGACGCGCAACAATTTTGGCGAGGTGAATCGAATGGTCGTGAAGTTTAGCGAATCTCGGTGAGGAAACTCAAATGATCGCAAGGTGACTTCGGACTTTGCTGACTTACCCCCATAGCCTGTGGACCGTGCATATACGGGACCTTTACATTTTGAAGAAAACAACAGAAAACATTGTTATTGTGCAATTCTTCACATTAGTCTTTAACTCTTTAATATGAATAATTCAAAACAGATATATTATATGGCATCATACAGCAGTAGTATGAACTAGCACATATTCTCTTAGGGGAGTTTATCTAAAAGGTTTAATATGACTGTGCTGCTGAAATCTTCCCAACTTGTCCATTACATGAATCTTTGGCAGTTAGGATGACACTGTGAGTAAATATCTTAAAATTCATCACAGGCAGCCTGGCTGAATGTGGTCTGTTAAAAGCCCATTCTTGTTAGAATGCCATTAGAGGTCATCAGAATGCTTAGGCTTAGTGTAGGAAGCCTATAGGGAAAATATTTCAAACGATTACACTTGCTTTTATGTTGGGCATCTCGCTATTTTCTGTGTATTGTCTATCACTGTCCTTCATAACACCATTTAAGTAATGTAACACATTAGTATTTAAGATATGTTTTCACTGGTCTACCCCTCTGTGTTGTAATAAGGAAGAGACTAAAAGACAAAGATAATATATAATATTTTTGAATTAATATTAAAATCAGATATAGAAACTAACCAAAAATGGTTAAAAGCAGTATGGCGCCTAAATGTTCAAACAAAGAAAATAAATGAATATTTAAGAATATATGAAGTAAAACAATTGTGTCCATACAGTCAATGTGTGCGCTTCCTCTTGGAGGGTAATCTTCCCAGTTACCCATCTGGAATGTAGTATGCAAAGAAGATCCTCTTCAAAGGAAAGGGACCTAGGAAAGCGCAAAAACAAAGAGAAAAAGGGGCGAAAATAATCTCCCCTAGTGCAATATGCTATGATATAAACAACCCACTCGTGATAAAAATTAAAAATGGGGGATTAAAGTAGTGCAAAATGAAAATAAAATACAAAATGATACCCAAAAAATAGAGAATAATAGGAATAGTCATGAGACATCTCCAATGAGCCGGTCCCTCAGGATGTTGAACTCACCAGACGCAGTTATGTGAATAAGCCCATAATTAACTCCTTATGAATGCGATGACACAGATTGGGTGACTCTTATAATGGATGCAAAGTACAGATATCCCCTTAATGATAAACTTCCATCAAGCTCTTGGGATGGTATGCAAACATAAATTGAAAAAAAGCCCTTGATAGTGTAGTATTATTTATTAAACAGCAAATACTCACAAAAGGAAGAAGATATGCACATAAAAACAGGCAGTACAGACTCTCAACGCGTTTCACCGGCTCTCTACTGGCTTCATCAGGAGAAAATGTGCTATGAATGCTGCAACGTTAATGGCTGTGTGTAAACTAAGCCGACGCCTGTAAGTAGCTGGCAGATAAAGACTCAGCTAATTAGTTGTGTCAGCTGATGCAAATCATGTGATCCACTAACATCCAATGAATGAGAGAGCTATGTTGCTCACGGAGTATGAATGAATGAATGCATAATCTCGGCCTATGTCAGCTGATCAGAATCATGTGATCATCCGATGCCGATACAAGCAGTGTCATGAAAACAGTCATAACCTTCAAAACAGCAGAAGCAATGCTGCTTTCAATCAAATGCATAAATCATTAGGAATTCCGGCTTAATCCACTAAACACCAGAACTGTACATAGATAAAATCAACAATTAAATAATATCAACAATTTTTAAACATTTTTAAATATTTGCCTACTACATTCCAAAAGGGTAACTGGGAAGATTACCCTCCAAGAGGAAGCGCACACATTGACTTTTTGGACACTATTGTTTTACTTCATATATTCTTCAATATTCATATATTCTTTACATATTATATTAAAATCACCCTGGACTCCTGCCTGTAGATCACTTCAGGCTTATAGCTTATTTGGAACTTCCATCCTTTGCAGTTTTTAAAAAATATATTTATCTCAAAGAACATTAGCTGTAATAATTGTTAACCACATTTTTGTTTCTAAAGGACAAAGGCTGCTTTGTTATAGCTGGCATAGTTAAACCTACCAATCACTATCCAGCTAAACTCAGAGCCACTTGTCAGGATCATGTACACTTGTAAATAGTGTTGTTTCAATCCTTACAGGGGATTTTGTACATCCGTTGCAGCAGCGTTCAAAGAAGTGGCAAATTTTCAGTTATTTTAAAGGAGAAGTAAGGGGCTTGTTTAGTCAAGAGGTGATACGTACCTATTGGGGTTTTATTCTCCAGGCCTCCTTGGAGATTAAAAACCAAATTGGTATCGCCCCCCCTCCTCCCCTTTGCAAATCACCTCTTGACCAACTTGGCATCTTGTAAATAAATATATGTTTACTTGTTGTTTTTGCTTATTTTACTTCGTTTTTGCTTCTCTTATAAAACAAACGCC
Organism: Pipa parva; assembly: GCA_019650415.1. NCBI lineage: Eukaryota > Metazoa > Chordata > Amphibia > Anura > Pipidae > Pipa > Pipa parva. Next base: position 21,673 of record WMED01000283.1, read on the forward strand.
TGCTAGGATTCTTACCACTGCTCTGTTTTATATTTACAGGACTGTACATCTAATAATCAGTACGGAGACACAATCGAAAATGCTGCAAAACAACTGATAAACATAAACCAAGCGATCCCATCCTTTCCACCATATGAGTACCCAGCTATTCTTCACAAACCAAACAGAAGGCAGAAAAAGATGATGTTTCTACGGGGAGAAAATAAAAAATCCACAGAGAGGAAGTTGCTGAAGAAGAGGAAACGCCAACTTCTGAAAGATAGTCCCATCCTCTTCACCATGAACAGCTCAACTTCTGATCTTACCCGGCTGGAACTGGATGACAAAAACGGCAAATGGAAGAATTTTTACAAGATGCAAAGAGAGCGAAAAAAACTTATGCAAGATATATGTTCCAAGTATAAAAGCAGCAGCAGGAGAATTATTACGCCATATCACGTTTCAAGGATTTTTGTTGAGGATAAACACAAGCTCTTGTATTGTGAGGTTCCAAAAGCTGGATGCTCAAACTGGAAGCGGGTTTTGATGGTGCTCAATGGATTAGCCTCTTCAACCAAGGATATAAAGCACAACACAGTGCATTATGGTAATTACCTGAAACGGCTTGACAGCTTTGATCGGAATGGGATCTTTTACCGTCTTAATACCTACACTAAAATGATCTTTGTCCGAGAACCCTTCGAAAGGCTGGTGTCTGCATTCAGGGACAAATTTGAGCATGCTAACAATTATTATCATCCAGTATTTGGCAAAGCCATTATCTCTAAGTATCGAAGGAATGCCACAAAGGAAGCATTGAGGACAGGTTCTGGAGTGCGTTTTACAGAGTTTATTCAATACCTGCTTGACGTTCATAGACCAATTGGTATGGACATTCACTGGGATCATGTCAGCAGACTTTGCAGTCCCTGTTTAATAGACTATGACTTTATAGGGAAATTTGAAAGCATGGAAGAAGATGCAGATTTTCTTTTGCATTTAATTGGTGCTCCACAAAATTTAACATTTCCCAGATTTAAAGACAGACATTCCAATGAAGAAAGGACCACTAATAAAATCACCCAACAGTATTTTGCACAGCTCTCCCCTTCAGAAAGGCAGCGCACATATGACTTTTATTACATGGACTACCAAATGTTTCATTATTCCAAACCTTTTGAAGACTTGTACTAAGACATGGTACAGGACGTGTTTGTATAAAAGATTCTCTTCAGGTTTTACCTTGTTGGATTTGAACACAAGGCTGCCTTTTCTTTAACTTCAGGAGTTGTAGTACAGTCTATTTCAAGGGTTACATAGCTTTAGGTTATACTTTGGACACATATGGGCCATGCTGCATTCCCTGCTATTGACCACAGTTAAATTCCTTCTGTGCTGAAATGGTTTTGTCTGTGATGTTAGAAGAGTTAACAATTTTTACATGTATCTTTATTTCAAAATTTTAATTATTCTGTGGTATCAAATAGGTGAAATTGTTATGAATACCATGACAATGGTGAAAATCAAGCTAGCAATTTTAAAACCTACTGTGAAATTGTGACACCAAACTTATAACTTAATAATGTACTGCAGAGTACAACCCCTGTCATGCCTCACTCTCTTAATAAAGGGACTACCTTAGGAAGCTAAACACACATGTTTTATAAAGGGGGAGCTATTTATATAAGCACAGGATTGGCAAATGTCACACGCAGTTTAAATTACAGCCACACTTTTGTTGACTTACAGTCTTAAAGGGGAAGTGAAGGCTCCAACAGTTATATGCTCGTGTAATTATTGCTGTTAAATTATACAAGATTGTGATATACATGGGTTACTTATTTTCATTACATTTTAATTTATATTTGTTTCTTTACACAAGCTACTCCTCTTTCCACCTCCTTTGCAAGCACTCAGTTGTGTTTACTTTAGTCAGTGACTGACAGATTTGACTGTCCTGAAAGGCAAATCAGGGTTTTGTAGGAGAGTCACTCGCATTGAGCTGTTGACCATGACCTGTAGCATGTATAGTATATATGTTTGGCCTTCATACTTAGTATGTAAACAAATACAACGTTGCCTACAGATAAAACCCACAGATAAATGTTAAAGGGAAAGACTTAGCAACTCTTCTTTATAGTATAAAACTAAATGAGGGAAAATCAGCATATTAATCAGCAACTTTTAATAATGGCAGAAAGGCTCTGGAGAAGCTCATTAGCATAAATTTCCCAGACACCACTGTCTTAAAACTCTTGCTCTGCAAAGCATAAAGTGGTGCATAACTACACTTGTTTTAGGGGTAGTGCTTGTATGCCAGTGAGAGCTATTTCGTTTTTGACAATCAAAAATTGTCAAAGCTTTCAGATCTTCTCTTTACTTTTAAAGGGGTTTATTTTCTGTTATAAAGGGAATTCTTCTAAACTAGAGTTCTTTGTTCTTTAAAAACATTCATTGTTGTGCACGTGCAACAAGATAAAACACAAACACACCACATCAGTTGCTAGAGTAATAGAAGTGTATGTTATGCTGTGGGTGCTGGGTTAGATTATCCTAAATTGACATGAAAACTACAATTGAAGAAGGGCAATTATTTTCTTTTGAACCTATTTTTAAATGATGAATTAATAAAGTTGATTATATTTTAAATATAATTTCATTTACACTTACTAATAAGTGGAGTAGTGGGCAATTCGCTTCTTTTTTTTTTTTTCTTCTATGATAGTTTTTTGATCTAACAATATTTACTTACACAGAAACTGATTTTTTTTGGGAAGGGAGGGGGTTCGGTTTAGCTGAAATCTATTTACCACTCCTGACATGATCTGTGCACAGCTGGGAAGTAAAATCACAAAGTCTAATGAAGATTGTAGTGAAAGGCTTTAAAAACTAAAAGAAAAAAAAAAATCTGTGTTGATTTCTTTTCATTGGTTTTCATTTTTCGTCTTACGTAATTGGTAAAAAAAAAAAAATTTGAGAAAGAAAATAAAACAGCGGGGGACAGAGTTCTCGCCCATAAGCAAATATGCCCTAAAAGAGAGGATTTTTCTGTGCTAGCCTTGCAATAGAACTATGCCATATCTGAAAGTAAGCAACCCATCCAATTACAATGTTGCATATTTTAACAATGCAAATGATATGAACAAATAACAGTTGAGGGTCTTCAGTTCCCCTTTAATATAACACCCTATGCCATCCAAATTGCACACTGCTGCTCCCATATGGCCTTCCCATTTTAAATGTTAATGGCTCATGCCAATGCCACAGGGATGTGGCACACCCCTTTTCACTTTATCAAGTGCATGTGATGTATGCTGCTTGTGATGATGCCCCCTTCTTGAGTTTTTAAAGGAGAACTATAGTCAGATTACATCTTTTACATATGCAGTACTATACCATAATGAGAAGCGTTTCTCCCCAGTAGATGTTTCATCTGAAGCTTTATAATTTATTACAGAGCCCTGGAAAACTCCAGCACTAGGAAATGTTTAAGTTTTATCACACACATGAGAAGAAAAAGCTGCCTGACTGCTATTGGTTAAGCAGTGTGCTGACCTTTTGGCCTCGTCAGTCATGCTTTGTTTACATTCCTGGAATGCAGGAGATTACAGAGACTTGGGCTGTGAAAGCTAACTTGAGTGCAGGCATCAAGTAGAAAGTAAGGCAAAAATGCCCGGAGGAGGGTACCCTTTCATGGAAAACTGGCCGGTACACGTCACACACACACACATTCCCTGGTGCAGGAGTTTTCTGCTTCAGATGAAACATCTACTGAGGAGAAAAGCTTCTCACTAAGGTATAGTACTGCATATATGAAGATGTAATATATTGTTCTTCTTTAATGATGTTCTTGGTGCTGTAAGTGATGTCAAATCTAACTTATTTAAGTATAAAGTCATGTTCCAGGTTCTACACTAGGTGAGATGGTGGCCTTCTCTGCCCTGTAAGTCCACTGTAAGCGGTTTTCCAAAGCAACAGAACCCCTTGAAAAACAACTGAATAAGAAATAAGAACCTGTTTGAATAAGGAGTCAACTTTAGCCTCATGCTTTGCATTTCAATTTTAAATTCCTGACACAGAGATGGGATATTTTAGATCTAAATGAAAAAACTATAACATTATTTTTATTGATATAGGCATATATTGTGTGAATAATATATTTTAATAACATTGCTCATAGAAAGAATTTCATTTATAAGTACTCAGCCTTCTACATTGCATAGTATGAAAAAATATTGTCTTTTCTTAATAAGTGAGCCCAAGAGGAGGATGAACTACAATTCCCATCATCCTTTTTCATGTTTGCCATTGCATATTGTATGTCCTTTTCTGCAACCCTGGCATAAATATTTCTTTGCTGGAGCATAAGGGGCTTGCCTTTCACTGCCATTGTAGCAGCTGGGAAATCTATATATATATATATATATATATAGATATAGATATGGGTTAGAATATTCTGGTAAAAAAAAAAAAATTGTCAGAGATTTTATAGCCTATAAATTTCTTTGTATTGTCCTCTATCATCCCACATTAACCAGTGCTGTTCTTTTTTTCTTTTAAATAAATCAAAGCATAATGCTGATTATAAATATAATTCTACTAATATATGCCTGGATCTTCTCTGAGAATTGGTCTGATTTCCCTTTCATGTTGTTTAGTATCAGGAGACCAGGAAGTAAAAAGTATATGACCTGCTAGTTTATAAATGTCATTTTTGTATTTGATGGCTTGTGGGATGAGGTTATAAGTTGTATAGTGCAAATAAAATGTTGGGGTTATTTTGTTTCATCTGCGTTGATATCGTTATTCATTTGAACAAGTTTAAAGTAATTTCATTTGTCGGTGTGCTCTCAACACATTAGATATGGGTGTACATAAAATCAGATTATTTGTGTGTACAATAATAATGTTTTTCACACTTTTGGTTTGAAAATATCTTTTCAAAACTGATATTATAATAGAGGAAGGCTCGTTCAAATGTGTTTACTGATTAGTACAAAGGGGAATATTACTGTATAGCCTTGATTGGTTTGGTGTCAGTTGAGAATAACATTCAGCTGGGTGAAACTGCATACAATGCAAAAACAATGGCCATAATGGGGCACTATAGTGTTGATATAACTGCACACAAACATATAAAACTCCTTTATACTAAGCCAATTTCTGACATAAATAGTTAAAAAAAAGTTTAGGGAAGAAATAATGCTTGCCGTTTGTTTCTATTAATTAGTTTACCTGAGAGCTGACATTGTGTCCTCCCCTACCCAAGTTAGGCAACATGAGAAGAAAAATCTGCCTGACTGCTATTGGTTAAGCAGTGTGCTGAACTTTTGGCCTCATTGTTTATATTTGGAATGCAGGAGATGACTGATGATAAACTAACTTGTGCACAAGCATTAAGTAGTAAGTACGGCTAAAATGTCCAGAGGAGGGTACCCTTTCATGGAAAACTGGCCAGTACACGTCACACACACATTTCTTGGTGTAGAAGTTTATCAGTGCTGCCTACTCAATCATTCTGCATCACATGAAACAACTACTGGGGAGAAACGCTTCTCACTAAGATATAGTACTGCATATGTAAAGATGAAATCTGACTATAGTTCCCCTTTAAATCATGTTTAATGCAAGGCCCAAATCAGTTCAGGCACATATCTGGCCAAAAATTAACATACCTACACTAATCTTTATTGCTTCTGAAAGAAGTATTATTTAGGGCACAATAACGGATAAAAACATTTGAAATAGCAGAGGACCACACTTCTACAAGAAATTGTCGCATACCATATCTCTGATTCCTGTCCTAGTGAAACCCTAAAAGACCCAATTCTAGACAGCAATATTGCCATTCTTTTCTTCCAGTTAAATAATAACACTATGTAACACAAATTTTGTTCCCAGCTTTTTAATGTTATATTCCAGTTGCTTATGTCTAAAACATATTAAAAATTGCTTACATTCATTATAATCTTTGCTTTTATGACCACGGCAATTAAAATTATGCATTTTTACTATAGAAACAGATGATTTTGCATCGTAGCTCTGTTTGGAGGTGTTGGTATAGGAAGTTCAGGGCAGTGTGGTACTGGGGCAATAGACGAAGGAATGTTAGGATACGTCACGGGCGGTGCATTTTTGCCAGTGCGACGTTTGGAAGGGTCCACCATGCAGAAGTGGCAATTTGTTGAGTGATCAGTCGGTTCACGCCAAATTCTTGACATAGCAAAATGCATGGCTCTCTTCTCTCCCCTGTATCAACCTATAAGCAAACAAAATAAAATTTGGATTGAGAATTTGATTTAGGCCTATTTCACACTAATGACTAGTGATATTTACAATATTGACACAGTTAATCTGCTATTTAAGAGAGTAGCATTTATCCACGTACCTTCAAGAGTTTTCTTGCAGTGCTCATATGGGAAATGAGGAGCCCATGGTTTGTCTTGGCCACCAACAGGCATGCCGAAGTATGCTTTGTAGGCCTCACACATCTTAGCAGATGCTTCCACAGAGTACTCTTATCTTTATAAAATCTTTATAAAATCTTCACTCTTATCTTTATAAAATGGCCACATACATAGCAAAATGCGTCTGCTGGATGTATGCAACCTCTTGATGCCATCTAAATTGACCACGTTGCTGTGTACTGTAAGGAATAAGGATGTCTTTCCAAACTTGATAAAAATGGTCAATCTTTATTCCATGCAGTATGAAAGTACAAGGAGTGTACTGAGGATTCAGCAGAGCAAGATTGATCACCCGGTACCAGAGTAAAACACAATATATACATTTACATTCCTAAGCTCCTCCTGTAATGGGTGTGGGGTGAAGTGCGAATACTGTCGTTATCAGAATCTGAATAGATATTGAATTCACACCAGTCTGTCTAGGTCAATTCCCCTTTGTCTGTGATGGCCATTGCCCACTTACTATGCAATCCCAATCAATTAGATCTTGTCTCTCCATCTCTCAGGAAGGGCTATAGTGGCCCTATATAACTCTAGTTATACAGATACTGACAATTCTGTACAGTCCCAGAAAGTTCTAGATAATTCTGGACAATTCTAGAAAACTTCTTGATAGTTCTCACAATTCCAGGAGCTTCTTAAGTATCTTGAAATATTGTGAATATCCTTAAAAAATAGATCAATTTCAAAATATCCTTGTGCTGACCATAAAAGCAAAGTTTACAGGGAATAATAACGTTTTTTCTATTCATTTAAGGTACAAAGAATCAGGAAAACACACTTAACAACTGGGAACAAAAATGTTTTTGAAAATTGTCACATGGTGTAATCAACCCACATTGTACAATAATTAAAACTAAAAAGCAAATGCAATTAATGGAGTTCTCTAAAACGCTGAGAGGCTTATTGATTAAAGTCGAAACAGTAGTGCAAAGGTCAGAATTTGCATCCGTTTGCTACTTTTCATTCTTTGCATATGCATCAAACTCTGCAATGTGATGAATTTGGGTTTATGATGGTTTTGAACATACAGAGCTCTTGATATCACACGGCATGACCATACAGAGCTCTTCATATCACATGGCATGCACATACAGAGCTCTTCATATCACATGGCATGCACATACAGAGCTCTTCATATCACTTGGCATGGACATACACAGGTAATTCATCTATTCACCAAGCATCGGAATCTGTGGCAGTAGCAAATTCAGCAAGAAATATTGTGTCACATTCATCAGTTTTACTTTGCCAGATCAAAGTGGTGAATTAGAGAACTGATGGCAGGGACATTACTGTCTATGTTATACTACACAACAAACTACGTCAGACATCATTCGCTTCTTGGGTATGGGGGTATCCTTTGTTTAGTGAATAAGGAGTATTGAATTCATGAATATCAAAGCATAATAACCCAAAGGGATAAGAATTCACTTCAACAGTCGAATTCACACTTTGAATAAGCCCCTGAAATGTATAATGTTTTTTAAAGAAGACCTAAAGGTATAAAATAAAAAAGACATATTAAAAAACTTACTTTATATTAAGTTAAATTGTTACAGTCATGGCATGAACTGTGCTGTAATCTCCCAGCACCGAGGCAAACTTCATAGCGTGGAGGGTGACATAGGAGCCAGCGCAAAGCTCCTCCAACTTGGTTGAATCGGGCTCAAACATCATCACACTCATTTCAGGGAGCATTCTCATTGGCCCCCCGCAATGAACGTGATGACGTTGAAACCCTTTTTCACCGCCAATTCAGCCTAGTGGGAGGAGCTTCGCGCTGGCTCCTGTGTCAGCCTGCGCTGTTAAATTAGCATCAGTGCAGGGAAATGACAGCACAGTTCATGCTGTGACTGTAACGATTCAACTCAATATAAGGTAAGTTTTTTATTTTATACCTTCAGTTCTCCTTTAAATATAACACAGGCTAATGACATTTGTATATATACATTCATTATTCTTAAACAGTGGCAGTTATTTTAATCTTACCTTGACCATCCAGATTCTTCTGCTTTAACCTTATTCCTCCTCATTATCATTTACTCAGTCTATCCCCAACCAGGCTGGGGTGATTGGATGAATATAACTATGGTAAAGCTATATGGCATCACATATGTAAAGTAGCTTTGTTTTTTGTTCATGGGATACAATGTTTGTCCTTGAGTTGACATCAGCCACACAGCCCAAACAGTGCGTATAGCCTTAGTAGCGCTGCAGAACAGCAGCTTGCTTCCTCATGTACTGTATAATCTGAACTGCTGTCAGGCACTGCCATAACACAAAGTGGGTGTAAAACACTGTTATAGGTTAACCTGTCAACTCAAATTAACAGAGCAGTCTGAATGGAATCAGAAAGTCCACGGTAGTAAATACACAACTGGGAATATAATCATTAATGGTATGTAAGTGATTAAGGGGGTTATTCACTAAGGTGCAAATTCGACTGTCAAATTTGCAAACAGCGGATTCCCATAGCAAATCCGTGACAATTTCCCCTTTGTAAAGTCGCGACTATTTTTTTAATGTTAACATTGCGACAATTTTCCCATAATAAAGTCGCAACTGCGACAATATTCTCATTAGAAAGATGTGACTGTCTTTATCTGGCGAATTTGCACCTATATGCAAAAATTTGGACTTTAGTGAATAATCCCCTAAACCTGTAGCACAATACCGAGATATTTTTAGATGATGTATGTTTAAATATGCTGCAAATTAACACTGTTTTGTTGGCATTGTTGGATTCGGTTGGTATCACGGTACTCATCATTGGCTATACACTTTTGTTAGATACAAGTGAGGTAGCTTATGTTCCCTAACAGCATCCATTCACTTCAACAATAGTTTATTCATTATGTCAGGATATAAACAGTCTCATAAGACTATGGTTATGAGCCACTTTGCATGCAAAAATAACATTTAAACATATGCTGATTGTTGATTGGCTAAAGTAGTATACAATGCAAATGAGCTGCACTTTCCTGCAGCTCCAAGTGGCTGTAAGGTGGTTATGCATTTGTGGAATGGGGGTTTATTATCATAACACTTCGTCATTCACATTCAGCCTTCATATTGTATAGAGATTCTTTTCCACTACACTGCCCCTGAAACATATGGTCTAGCAACATCTACAGAGATTCTAATTAGAACACCTATGTATCAACCATCCATGTAGCATTTACTTAATTTCCTGCAAAACAACTCATCCCTTGGTATTACTGTGCAGAGAAAAAAGATTGTGCGTCAAAGTGAGTTCAGTTGCTTTGGGTAATATTTTAGCCTCCCTGGCACACAGTATTTAAAGTCTAAGATCAAATCATTTGTCCCCAGGCAGTCTATGCTTCATCATTCAGGTGTCAATCTCCAACCCCTAATGCTGCATTTATTATCTATATTTGCACCATACATTCAAAGCAATCAACCAGCTTGAACAGAATATATTGATGGTAATGATATTCAAGTAGTCTGATTCTCCCAAGACCACCCATCACAAAATAAACATAGGAACTCTCAATCATTGAGAGAAGATTTACCAGAATGCAAGAGAAACGGTCATGGTTATGTATGCACTGCAGCAATAAATAGGTAGGCATTACAGATACCAAGCATAGACATGCCAATTTGTTATCACAAAATTCACGAGTTGGCTGTAGGGATGAAAATGATGGATGATAGATTGTGTTGGACTGAATATACAAGTTGATCTATTACAATATCAGAATGAACATGTCAAGGGGAGCAAAGGAATGTAAACTGAGAGAAATATGGAGACACTTACATATAACTTACAACCTAAGAAAGATATAACAAAGAGTGGTCAATAGCTGGGTAAGAATCTGCTTCAGTGCTAAGAATTCTGAGACCTAAAATATTCATGAGCAGCTACTCAGACAGTTTGTTATCATTGCTGGACAAGAAGACATGTTTTATTCAGCTCTTTGAGGTGGAAAAATAGTAACAACATGTTGGTCATCGCATTGTCAGGTCAATTTAAATAACTGAGAACTTTACAGCAAACTTAAAAAACAAATCCAGTAACTGTGACCCTGTGCCGTGACAAAGGTGACATGTCATGTCTTAAAGACAGGATAATTCCAAAATAGTTCTGTGTTCAGTCATTTTGCTAAAATGAAATAAAAATACATCGACTGGTTATTTTGTCTCTCTAAGAAAGAAGCTATAAGGTCTGCAGGGTTGCTTTCTTCCCCTGCATAATGTGCCCATTGTCATTCTGTTTTACATGGACAGAAGAATAAACGAGAATGTCTATAACTATGAATTCTGCGCATACAAACAAGAGTTGACAAGCGGGAATATATATATATTAAACAGATAACTTTTCATTAATAATTAAGGTCTAGGCTAACGATAAATTGTTCATTTGAGAGTAAGTACTCTCAAAACGGAATGGGGGGAGATACTAAGATCACAAAATGGATGCCATGTTCTGCTTTTCCCTGAGTGACCTGTAATGACTGACAACTGGATATTGGTAAATTGAATACAGGTTGTGTCTGGGTAATTAGGCTATTATAAATTTGGCTAACCTATACAGAAGCATTTGTTCTGAGCCTTTAGTGCCCCATTAATAAAAAAGGATAATCTGAAGGTGAGTGGTCATTGACAGTGATGAACAATCTGTACATCTTTATAAAGCTTTATTTGTGTGTCTGAATTGCTGGCCATGTAATAGAAGAAATCTAGGGGTTGTTGTGGGGAACCGCAGTATAGGGAATTGTGGGTGTTGTGGGACAGGAAGTGCACTATTGGGAATGGAGGATGTTGTGGGTCAGCATGGTGTCTGGAAAGTGAAGGTCGGGGCACCACAATATGGAGAGAGGGTGGGTGAGAGGAAGGAAAATTGCAGATCTACACACTACCTTGCACCACTTTACCTTCTGTGCTATAGTGCACTATATGGGGATTCTACTGCACTGCATGAGGCACAGTGGAGGGGATGACTGCCTGGGGGGGGTGGAATTTTGCAATTCTTCTAAAATAACATTAAAGGGACAATATGCACATGTTCAACACAAGCCTTCTAAATAGGTTTTTTTTGTTTTTTTTTTTATAAAGAATGTAATTAAGAGAATTACTACACTCATTCGTGCTCCTCGGTGCTGTCACTTCCCTCCGGCACATTGGAAATCCTTTATTGCGGAGATGCCAATGAAGTGGAATTCTAGTGGGACTAAACATTTTCTTTCTGCTCTAGGAGTTAGAAGGAAGGGATAATATAGTGTTGCTGACATAAAGATAGTGTAAGTTGCCATTTCCACTTCACTGTACAAATTACATGTCAAAAATGCTATTTTTAGATTTTGTAATTTTCTGCCTGTTTAACACCAGTTTGTGTCATAAAATGTTAGATACATGCAACCAAGCTAGCGATCACCAAAAAAATATTACCTACAGGGCAATAGATTATTTTTGATTAATGAAAATAGCGTATGGTTGGACGTGCCACAGCCAGCAGCTTAACAAATACTAAAAAAACAGCACATAGTATACAAGACAATATATAGACAAGTATATATATATTTCCCATGTGGAGGGGTGTGTTCCTGCACTTTGGCTAATCAGGAGTGAATGTTAAATACAGTACACAACTCATGTAACAAAACAAGACTGTCTAATCATAGGCTTTGATCATTCTTCTTGTAAAAGCAAAGTAATGCAGAAAATAAGTTTTTATAATTATTCATTTATTAACGTGGTAAAAAAAAAATATCAAAGTATCAAAATATTCATTTATTTAATGTTACTGACCTTTTAATATTAGTGTTGGAGATGCCTATGAAGGTACCTCCCACATTCATGTGAAGATGACATCACTGTTCTTCAATCCAACTATTTATGATCGTTTTTGCTGTAATAAACTATTGTCCTTTTTAACTGACAATGCTCAGCATTACTACAAGACGATTGTCTTCATTGCAGCGACAGTAATAGCGAATATGCAGAACCGACTGCAACACAGTGGGTGAACAGAAAGTGAAATCTTTCATTCTAAAAAAAAAATATTTATTTGTAAAAGTAACGTCGATGCAACATCTGCAGCATCAATAGACTTTTCGTGTGTATGAAAATTTTTCTTTTCCAGACTGAATTCTTCAGCAAACAGAAGATACAGTTTTCCTTAGGCCTTTTCACTTCATGATGAGAAATAGATACTGTTCTAAATTACAGAAAGAGCTGCAGAGTGGATAAGAAATGTAATGTGCGTCCATGTTTCTCTCTAAGAAATAGAATGTGGAAGACGGAACTTAATTTTTTTTTATGTAATAAATTATTCCAGGATTATTCCCACAAATTGCATTTCATCGCTTATGAGAAAATGATGACTAGAAATTGGTATTGTCATGTTAAGGCTCTTTTAACCTGTCCTGATCACCTGATCAAATCCCCAGCTAACCTTTACTTTTGATGCAGAGGTGTGGGGGTGGGTGGCAATAGACGGGTGGGTAAGGAATGATAAATAAGTTAGTGGGTGGCAGCGCCAAGGAGTGGCTGAGCTTCCATGGCAGTGGATACTATGGCAGTGCCGCCAGGATCCTGTCACCAAAGCTGGCCACCCACTCTACCTGCCTCTGGAAACTAGGCACATCACGTTAAGGTGGATATTTATAAAAGTCCGACCTTTTTTGATCACTTTACACTGGTAAAACAGATTTTTTTTCTTATTATTATGCTGGTATCACCCATTTAAAAAGCTTTAATCGCCATGTTGAAAGTCACTTTTTCATGCCTTTTTTTTCCTCTGAAATAGTTGTTTTCCACACTAGACAAATCAGTGGTAACCTTTATAAATATCCTGCTAAGAAAACTAAAATATACATTACAAACACTAGGGATGCCAAACCTTAAAGGAACAGTCCGGCCAAAAATTTAAAAAAAAAATACATTTGTTTATTTATGCTAATTTACACCTTTCATTAAATACGATTTAATATCACATTTTTTAAAAAAGTTAAAATTCTTACCTGTAAAGAAGTGCTATACAGCACTTCCATGTTGCATATCCTATCTTCCGACACCACCAGCCACTCTACAATGTCCAAATCAGGCGATACCTCTCAGGAACGCATTACTCTCTAGCCACACTCCTAGTGAAGCCCCGCGTCGCCGTTTCCTAGAAGTCCCATGGAGAGCATGCACGTCATTCAGGGATCACATAAAACATTTGTATTTATTTATTTACATATTTTCCTTTGGGTGGGGTGGGCAACTTTCATTTAGGCTGCATCATGACAATTGACTGATAAGCTCAGCTCCTTGGGTTAAATACCCAAAAATACCCTAAAGCGCATACAATGCAAAATATGAACAAAATTAAATAATTCAAAAACACAAAAAAAATACCAATTGCAAAGTGGTTTAGAACATCAATATTACTTTATTACTGACTGGTTCCTCCTTGGTCTTCCTGTCTGCTAAATTCTGGCCTGCACTGCCCGCTAACTGATTACTCTTGACTGGTTAATGACTTATCACCCCCACGGTTCTGACAGCCATCTGCCATCCACTATTTACCTGGCTCTTCCTTGACAATGAGACTCCAGTCTGCCTGGTGTCTGCAATAATTTTCACAGTGATCTCTTCATTTATACATTGCTGCACCTTATCTGATTTTTTTAAGGTAAGTTTCAGTCCTGAAATTAAGCATCTTCCCTGTGACACACCTCTGCTCGGCCTTTTCAGCTCTGGGAGCTGTTAACTGCTGACAAAGCAGCCACTATAAAGGGGACTAAGAACTGCTGCCTTTGTGGACTCCTGATTGGTCCCAATTCAAAGCTATTAAAAGGCTGTTCCATTCCAGCGCTTCGGTTTCTGGCAGTATCTCCTGTTTACTTCATTTTGCCACAGTAGCTGAGTAAAAGACAGTCACCTCTCTAAAATTTGCCAAGGTCATCATATCTGTTATCCTCTGAACACGCATCTTGTTTGTACCTTAATAGTTTCTGCTCTATACTCTCTTTAATACAATTCCCTAACCACGTGTTTAGCAATTACAGCTCCCTTATTTGTATGTAATTAGTGCAGAAATGTTCAACTTTGCCTTTTTGGGGAATCTAGAAGCTGTAGTTAAACATTTGCATGAATGGAATTTAAGGTTTGCACCAAGCGTAAGCAACACTGCCCTCACTGGGTTTTTAGAATGTCAAACAACCTTTTCAATCTGATTTATTATTAATTTTATCCCATATACACTGATTGGCAAGGTGAAGTATATCAGGTAATTATGGTAGTTGTAGTTCACAGCCAGAGGGCTAAACATTGCTTGTCCATAGTATTTGATTTTAGTTTTGATTCATAATTCCAATTTCTCAGCTAAAACAGCATATAACTAATATATGCCAGTAAGGTGGTCTATCATGCTTAAAAATGTCAAGAATCATGGATGTCCAATGCTTTTATTTTTATAGTTCCCCTGGGAAAGAATAATGATTACCAGGTAAAATTCCAAGCAGAGCTCGGTGCTATATTTTCCCGATAACCTTTTAAGTTTTTCACTTTCATGAGTAAAGAAACAATCAGAATGAAACAAATGTCAATCTTGATTGTGTGGAACACGAATACCGTTGATGGAGGTGGTGGTGACTTTTTCTGATAATGTATTTCTAGTCATCTTATTTAGAGAAGTAAAATGATGCAAGGATATGTGGTCAAAGATACATCCAATTATTTTAATATCTTCACAGGCCACTGCTTCTAAAGCTTTTGAGTTTAAACAAAGCAAAAGTGTATGTCCAGATATTACAACAGTAACTGCTGAAAAGAACAGAAAGAAATTATTTGTGAACTGGAATCTAACTTTACAGAAGAGTCGTCTAGAGTTGGAATGTTCTAGACAAACCTTATGCGAATTGTCCCATAAATGGATGATTTTGCTACACAAATTAATTTAAATTGTAAGCAGGGCCGCCATTCGGGCTTGTTATTTTCTTCAGTGTGGTGAATTCTTGAACAGTTCAGTACCACATATTTCTGCCACGGGGCGAAATTTATTACACTCGGAAAGACCGCTCTCTGTCTTTTGTTCAGTGGAAAGGTTGCCATACTACTAACATAAAGTATGGCTACCTTTCCAATGAAAAAATTTGAAAAAATCGAGATAGAAAAATTGAATCTCGAAAAAAAAAAAAATCTCACGGGAACAATGCCAGATCTTGCTCAGTAAATGAGTTTAATAAATTTTGCCCAATATTTGTATCAATTCACTCTAAATTTGTAGATAATGAGGAAATTTGTCATGCGCTGAAGTGACAATTCTCAAAGGCTGGTGTGAATATAAGTTTTTGATTTCACAAAATAAAAGTGACAAATTGAAGGGCTTGCAACAGGGTTTCCGTTATTATTTAGGCAAAATTTTTCTTAAAATGCCTAAGAAATTTGGTTACCAAATGCCAAGACTATTATCCACCGACAATACCAGTGACAAAAATATGAAAAAAATGGTGACATTGCTTTTTAATGATAATTCATTGCCTTTTTCCAGTATGTTTTTCATAATGTAAGAAAAGGTGGTGCGTTGTCTTCTTTAAACAGGTCCCTGTGAAGATGACATGAAAACCCTACAATAAGTCTATTGAATTCAATATAATACAACACTTCTACTATTTGCCTGATGGAGCACTATATGACAAATCACTCCATCGAAGCCTTCATTTGGTAAATAATAAGTATGCACAACTGACTTCTCTACACAGTTAGCAAAATCATGAAAATTGTCATATATGTACTTGGTCATGCAACTATACTATTTAATAGATAAACCCCTTAGTCCATGTGACTTTCTATGATATCCACCAGCATGAAGACACAATGTTGATTTTTTTCCTTTGTTGACAGCGCCACCACTATAACACTGCAACTGATCAAATTGGCATTCCATTAAAAACACTGGATTATTAAATTATTAAAATTAATCAATGTCTTAAACACTAATAAATGTAAGGTTATGCATATGGGAAGCAGAAATGCATGT
>WMED01000284.1:0-38098 GCA_019650415.1 Pipa parva
TGTGGCCCGGTTATTTTTGTGCTTATCCTTCATGCCGGGTCATGAAGGATAAGCACAAAAGTAATCGAGCCACAAAAAAAACAACTTTGGGAAACACTGCGCTAGAGCATAGTCGCTGCATTGCAAATCCCTATGCGACTTATCTGTTCCGGCCACAGTAGCGCTAAATGTGTGCACGTGGGAACACTTACTGTTGCATGTTCGACGGGCATACATACACGACGGAAAGAATGTGACCAGATAGGAGGAGCCACGAACGTCGAGGGAGTATTCACACTGTGTCGGATAAGTACAATAGAAAAGTGCGTTCCAAATATATATGAGCCTGAATTTGCCAGCGTATTTTCAGGACGCATTTTCTAAAATGTGCTGGCGTATTTATGCTACTGTGAACCTGGCCTTAATGTGGAATTTGCTCAAGCTGGTTACTGTATGGTTTAGATACATGCTGCAGTGATGTGTATTATACACTGGTTTATTAATTCATGAAAAACAGGAGACACAAAGGTTAAATTTAAGCTGAAAGTTATATTAAACAAGCAATTTTAATTTTTTTAAAGCTAATGTTCAGAATATGCCAGTTCCATAAAGGTTTGACATTTTAATCCCTTTTAAAGGAAATGTATTAAATCTATTAAAAGATACAAATACTGTAAGTTTGCCTAAGTCTGGTAAACAATGACAACCAATCTGCAGTTAGACCAAACAAAAGCAAACATATTATTGGTTGCAATATGTCAGTACACCTAAACAAACTTTGTGAATAAACTGCCTTCAAAATATTTTAATAAACCATGAATGTAAATATAATAATTATTGTACCTGCACAATGTCCCGCTCTGCAAATCTTCCTCTTGATGAAACCCTCACTTCATCCCCATCTAGTTCAATCATGGCTAAAACGGAAAAAAAAATTTAACAAAAACTAATCACTTTAAAAATATCAGATCTAAGCAAAGGCATATACATTACGGAAGATCTAGTTTATCATACAATTTACTTAAAAAACAATATAGAGTTTGAATTTCAATGTTGACAATTATTAACATGGAACACATATAGTTCCAGCAACATTCATTACAAATTCTGGCTTCACATAAAGAAATATAATTTCAAATGTGCAGATATCCAGTCTACTCCTTTAAAGAAATCCTAAAGTAAAAAAAAAAGGACAGTTAAAATACATACCTTATACAAAGCCGATTGATTCCAGTCACAGCATGAGCTGTGCTGTAATTAGCCGGCAGCTTCCCCTGGCGCCTCCTTCACAGCCTGCTGGCTGACTGAGAAGCCAACGCGCAGCTCCTTCTTCCTGCTTCATCAGCTTCTACATCATCACGCTCATTGCGGGGAGCATTCTCATTGGCCCCCGCAATGAATGTGATGATGTTAAAGCCCTGAAACACCCAAGGTATAACAGGGTGGAGGAGCTGCAGCACTGGCTGACTGGCAGCCAGAGCTGTGAAGGAAGAATTGGGTGCCGGCTAATTACAGCCCAGCTCATGCTGTGACTGTAATCAATCGGCTCAGTATAAGGTAAGTATTTTAACTGTCTTTTCCTTCTCTGATGAGACTCAACCTCAGGACCTGCAACACTGTATGTAATCCTTTTTCTCCATTGCATTACTGCTACCAAAATGTTCTGAGAATTTTGCATGCAGGACTTATTTTTGCTAATTACCTCTCAACTGCACAGGTACAGCTGGTTCCCAGTTAGAAGACTTTATAAGCTCAAGCTGTTTATTGCCCAGTTATTGGACTCTTGTTGTCTCATTTATCTAAATGTGTTTCTTAGATTGATATACTGATTATGACCCTCTGTCTGATTCTTAACTACTGCTTGAACTTCCTGGACTGGGAGGACTGCCTTTCTTGACCTTTGCCTGTATTTTAGACTTATTTTGCTTGCCTCAGACTTATTGCTTATTATTTTATCTCAGCCTGCGCTGACCATGGCCTACCTGAACTAAATTTCTGTTTGCTGGTGCTGCTCCCTCCTCCTCTCTCCTACATATTAAATATATAGTAGATACAATGGGTTGTTGTATATTTATATTATATGGTTATTAGTAAGTTATATCAATAGCTCCACATGCATCCCCAGCAATAATAGTAAAACATGATATCTGTCTCCAATACAGCACACCAGTAATTCCTAGAAACATATTATGTATGCTGAAAATACAGCGTTTCCAGATACTAGTTCATCATTTCCAAAAACCCTCTATCTTTTCCAGAAAATGTGATATTTCCACTTTCAAATATATTTTCCTTCACTTTGATGGGTTATTCTATTGAACACAATGGCAGCAAGTAAATATGTGTTTGTGACATGTAATATGTAAAATTCACAGAAAATCCAAATTCAGGTATTTGTCTTCAGTGAAAATGTATTTTAACATTAATGTACATAAAAAATAGACATTTTTACAGTATGTGTTGTCCACAGAAGAAAATCTAAACACAGTTTAAACTTAATCTCTGTTTGTTATTATTTGTGTAAAACTTATCGATGAGTAATTAGTAAAATTCACTGTAACCACAAGAAAGATGTCAAACACAAGAGGCATATGAATGTAAATCATTTTCCTTTCATTAAAAAAAGTGCCTGGTTATACAAAATACATGTATCAACACTTTAATATCACTATATATATTTGTATTGTCTACAGCTATACTTTTTTCCATTAAGTGATGCTTCTTTTGCTGTTAACATTTTTTGAGCTTCTAGATAGTTTTACAAGGTCAGGGTTAAAAATATCTGGTCTTTTTGTCTAGAAATGAGGTCTCTATGGTCTGAGTATGTTGTTGCGCTACTAAAGTGAGAATTCAAAACACAAAACTAGATAATACCACAAACAAAGTGCTAAAAAAAAAAGCTAATTTTTCTATAAATAATGTTCTGTCCCTTCAAGTCTGGGATTACAACATAAATATTTTAAAGATCAAATGAATGAATATATTTAAAAAAATGTCCATGGCTATGGACAAGCCTGATAGCACAATTGAACTGAAGCCATGATTACTGCTTTGATTTTAATAGTATTTCATATAAATAATGTCACATAAACTCTCAGATCATTTCTCCTTGACCTGAAATAATCTGCATTGATAGATATAGATATGAACTAAATCTTATTGATAGTCCCAATATTGCTAGAGCCTCTTTGGAACAAAAATCCAAGTAATCTCACGTCTCTCATCTACTGTACGTTATGTATGTACATATGACCACATATCGATGAAATACGTTGCATATGTTATAACGCATGAAAGTTCATTAACATGTTTATTATTGTATTTCAAAAAGAAATAACTACTAGAACAGGTAATACTTTTTATTTTACGTCTTTAATTTTATAGTGTTGATTTTATTGGATTTTCTTAATCACTTGTACATGTTTTTCTACTCCTGAATGCCAGGTTGTCTGGGAACAACAGGATGATAAATTTCAGCATTTCTACCAGACTTTTCCCATAATCAATGTCTTGTTTCTGCAGAGTCTCAGAAAATAAAGATGTATGAGTAACAATGCATTTCACTATACAACTGACATGACCAAATATGTCTAACATTCATTTTATCTAGAGATTTCATAATTGGTAGAGGGCTAGCATGACTGTTCATAACATAATGCCTAAGGCCAAAGGAAGCACATTTGCATTGATTAGGCAGGTGTAAGACAACATGCTACCCAAGGTTGAACAAGACAACTCAACTAAAACCTGAAATATTATCCTCTATTGTCAAGTACTTCAAAATGTACAGACGATTACTTTGCTAAATAATGTAATACATAGCAGTGACCTTTAAAAGACTTACTGCAATTCATATTTTTTCTTCATTTTCATCATGAAATAATTTGCAGGCAGAAGTTCAGAATTGAAAGATAAAATATAATCAATACTTCTGTTATCTTTGTTTGGGAACAGGCTGTGACCATACTGACATACCCCATACTGTTCATATACAGTATATATATACATCTGTTTGTCACTTTTACATTAATGCATTTTGATGTGTGTATTATTTACAAATACCAGACTTCTTTATTTGCAGTCAGTTTCTTACAGAATCTCCTATGCTGTTTTCTCTTCTGCGCTTAGTTTGGAATCTTAAGATTTGAAATTGACTAAAGGCTTGAAAATTCTGAGTAATCAGAATCTAACCTCACAGAGCTGCTGCCCATCTGCTTCTCTATTTCAGAATTCTCAAGCCTGTGGATCAAGTCGCTGAGGTGATATTCCAAATAAACCCACTGAAGAGGAAGTAGGTGAAAGAGGAGGGGCTTTGGTAAGTAAGTAGTTATAAATTCAAAGGTACAGGAACCAGTAAGAAATGCATACTCAAAAAACATTTAATTTAGTAGTGGTTAGTTGAGCAAATAGCTGCTGGAGACTTAACTGTTCCTTTAACATTATGTGCTGCAGTCTTAGCACATTTCAGAAATTTCTTGTGTTTAAAGTGCACCTGTCACCTCAAAACTAATACTAATTTAGGTTGTACTAATGAAATAAAAGTTTTTGTAAATATAAATGTGTTTTAAAAAATGTAGCTTTATGCAGTGTTTCTCTGTCATCTTCCCTGTCAGCCCACCTTTTCTTTAGAGTGTCGGCTGGACGGGGCTAAATGATGATTGACATTATAGCTCCTCCAGTAAGATCCCTTAAATCATGATCTAGCAGGGATCTGATTGGAGGAGTTATAATTTCAATCATTTAGCCCCGCCCAGCCAACACTCTAAAGAAAAGGCGGATTGACAGAGAGAAGTGCTGTTTATAGGTACATTTTTAAAGAATACATATATATTTACAAAACATTTATTTCATTAGTACAACCTAAATTAGTATTTGGTTTGAGGTGAAAAGTGCATTTTAAAGTCTACTTTTATTATGAGGTAATGTAAGGTTTTTGGTCATGGGATAGACAACAAAAAACCATGAAAAAAAATCTTAGTCTTAGTTAACTACTTGTTTTTTTAATTATAACACAGAAAAATCTTCATTTCCATGTTACGTTTCAAAACATGCATGAGTGAAATACATAGAAATATTATGATATAAGAGCAGCTAATGTTATATAAGGGCAGTCAATGTTTTGTGATGTTCTTGGAAAACATAAAGCTTCAATATTATTAAAAAATTCAGTTTGTATATGTGCAAGTGGTGTTATAGTGGTTTTAAGTTATAAATGGCTAGTTCTGATGACTAGTCATTTATAAGAATATAAATTACATAACATTACCATAAAACTCTTCTGCAACTGCATATTACAAAAGAAATTATTTACTGCTTTTTCTATCTTACAAGGATACTGCAAGTCTAAGTAGGTCGAGTACTTTTATACAGGTCATTGTACCACAAGGTAACTCTTAATATCCTTATCAATTATTAACAGTAGTCTGCTGTATAATTTAGAAGCTTTTTATTTTGTGCACAATATTTCCCCCACACCATCTCCTACGTCTATATCTATACCATTGTTTCTCCTTTCTCTCCTCATGTCATGACCTTGCCTTCTCTATACTGTGTCTGTAACTGTACAGTTCCTTTCCTGTGCCCTTCTCTCTCCATGTAGCATACTTCATGTGCCCTTCTCTCTCCATGTAGCATACTTCCTGTGCCCTTCTCTCTCCATGTAGCATACTTCCTGTGCCCTTCTCTCTCCATGTAGCACACTTCCTGTGCCCTTCTCTCTCCATGTAGCATACTTCCTGTGCCCTTCTCTCTCCATGTAGCACACTTCCTGTGCCCTTTTCTCTCCTGATTCCATGCTTTTAGCTTTCCTTTCTATCCCCACCACCAGGCTTTTCTGTTCCCTTTTGTTTTTTTTGTACCATGCTTTTCCTACTCTTGACAAATATCGAGCCATTCTTCTTTGCTCTTCTGTAGCATCCATTCTTTCTCCTTGTACTATTATATTTTAGAAGGGCCATCCTGATCAAATTGGATTTTGATTCTGCCATTGGCTTACAAACACATTTTCTGAGGGACACATTCTGTATAATCTTATAAACAGTGTGTTTGGGCATATAGACATGAGAACACCCCTTTTTATATAATAAATGATGGGAAATTATATTGTCCCTTGTATCCAGAGAAAGCCTGAAGCTCATTTCCCCATCACCACAATAAACTCAAGGTACTACCCCAGGTGATACATGAACACAAAGTCTTTCTCTTCTCTGCTGTACCTAACCTTCCTCACACTGTCAGACACTTACAGTGCATCCAAACAAATCAAGGTATTCTTCAAAACTGACCTAATAATAAAAGTGTACCAGTTTACCTCCTAAGAAACCTTGTGATCTCCATGGATTCCCAAATGAAACACAAACTATGCACATTTATCACTAGTTTCTGAATAAACAGTCTTTTCTGCTACTATGTGATACCTATTCCTTTTGCACCTCCCTCTCTCCCCCTTAGATTGTAAGCTCTTGCAGGCAGGATTGTTATTCCTATTGCTTATTCATACATTTTGTCTAGGTGTGGGTGATGTTGGCCCTGTATAAATTAATAATATATTTTTTGTCATTTTTAAAAGAATCTTCTGCCATCAGTTCTTTGCTGAATAGAGTAAGCACCATGCTTGACTGCAGATACTGTATATTAGTAACAAAGTGGTTTCCATTCGCACATGTTTGTCAATAGCTGAGACTGACCAATCCTAATCAAGTAAACACAAATCTCTGCGGTATCTTATTTGTTTGTTTATTCGAGATTCCCTTCTATACACTTCCCTGTAATGCAAACATTGCAATGTACAAAACAACTCTTAGTTTTAGTAGCCTTTCATTTCTTTTAGATTGAGTGGAAAAGAAACATTATTGCTGTTCGTGTTCAAAAATCACACCTTGTCATGCAGAAAATACTCCAGTCAATTATTTACAAACTGGGAAGTTAAACACATGTATTTTTATTATGAATGTGTACTTTTTTTCAATTCTGATACAAATACTCACCATCAAATTCTGCAGGTCCCACTCCTACAATAATTATTGACATTGGGAGTTTTGAAGCCTTGAAAGAAAAAAAAAATTGTGTCAATTAGATAGTTTAGTCGATATTGAAGAAGCAATCATTAAAAATGGATGAAGTGGTAAAAAAATCAATTGTTAGATCATTATACAAAGATAAAGTAGAAAGACTGTTTCAATCTTTTTTCCCAGAATAAAGACAAAACCTAGCAACAAGTTGTAAACATATTCTACATCCTATCTCAACAGGTTAAAACCTTTATCCGCCAGCCGATTTTTTCCCCCCATGTACGCCATATTGCCAAGCTATTTTAAAAAATTTTGGGCTGTATGTGTTTTATCAAAGATTTTCCAGGGAAAGCAAAATAATTTTCAGGAAAATTATATATATTGTTTTTTTCAGCATACTTTGGGCTTTAACATGCAATGTCTCATTTGTCATTTTTTTTGCTTCCTTATTATTTTGGGTGAAATATGTAAAGCAGATTTGACATGTTTTAAAGGTAAATTACATGCAGAATTTGCCCAAGATATTTTGCAATTTTTATTTTTTTTAATTTAATTTTATTTTTTTAAACAAGTAATACAAGTAACAGTGAAAATTGCATATTATATAGATTTTTGTATAAAGAACTTTTGTAACCATCCAAATAGTTATCTTTTTGTATAGGCACAGTGATTTAAAAATAAAATATAGTTTTATTTTCCATGAAGCATGGCAGCAAATACATGAAAACTTAGTTCTGTGAGATTCCTGTTTTTTCAGAGCATTACAAACACCTGCAACATATTATCAGAATAATAAGATCTGTTCCAAAATGTCATCATTGAAGCTGAAAGCAGACATCTTTTTATACATCTTGTTACATTCTTGATTTCATTACAAAATTGTAAGGAAAAAGATACTAGCTAATTTCGCAATTTCTGAAAACCAGATTTTAGCAAATCCAATGACTAAAAGGTAATATTCAAGGTCAGATTTTGTAGTACCTGTTGAAGATTTCAATAATTAAATATAAATCTTTCATTTGACAAAAAGGCACAAAAGCAATTGCCTATATTTTGCACATCACTGACATCATACAGTTAACCATAAAAATAATGTTGGTCTCATAAAGGCAAATAATAACAAACTATCAGACATTTTTCCAGTAGGCCATTTCTATACAATACAGAAGCTCATAAAGCAACATTTTATGTAAACACTATTTAATAGTCTAACAATATACATATTTCCTAATAATTTTAGTAATATGTTAAAATGTATACATATGAGCATTTGCCAAACTTTACATGTAGTAAGCAGGGTGATTTTTTGTTTAATCATACACAAGACCTGTCATGAAAGGTCAATGTGGGAATAAATATGTCTGGCGATAATATGATATCCTAATACCCAATGAAATGCAGGCTTTTGGAAGATCCTGGCCACATGAAGGGCATGCTCATACTTCTCACACTTTTTACTTCCTCTAGGCTAACAGAAGACAATGAAACATGCTTTGGCTTAAAATGTCTCTTTATACAAGTCAGAGTGACTTCATTTTATTCTTACATTTTTCTCTCAACCTAAGTGATATTCGGCTAGATATTTCTTTTGAGCACAATTCTGCTTATACCCTAATCAGTTTTTTTCCTTCTTTCCTAGTCTGACAACCTCAAGGTTTGAATTACATTTTACCCTCAGTTTGCTACTGAAGTCTGACTGTTGTTGAAAACGAACTTCAGCTCATTAAATACTTATTTGTTAATTGATGACCTAGTGGTGAGATTCCACTATGTACAACTGTTTTATCACTCTTATAAAAACAGTTTTTCTCTCAGACCCTGTATAGTCCTCACTACTGGTCATTAAACATTTTTCATAACCTTAGTGGTTCCCCTTTTATTTGCGCTCTTCAAAATTGTCTAAATTTGCCCTTGCTATATACCAAATATATCATAATCATTGTATATAAAAAAAGTGTGCTTCTTTCCCCCTGTGCATGTGAAACATGCCCACTGCATGGCAACAATCTGTTTTAATGAAAAAAGTACGGTTAGGAGAATATTTCTGATTTTAACAAAAAGTCAGGAGAAGTGCCTATGGTCCTTTATTTTTGAATGAATCAGTAACACAAATTATAGGCTGTTAGCCAACTGCCGTGCAATTTTGTTGTTACGGTTTATTTTAATTTTAATTGGAAGCTTTCTAGCATACTAATTTGATTACTGTTTATTTATAGGCTGAAGAGTAGGAAATAATGACCACAGACATTTTAATTGTAAAGACAAATGCATATTAGAGTAAAGCAGTGTATCAGTGTTAAAGGCACTGGATGTCTGTTCACAGATAACTATCTGGAGCCTTTGGCCATTGCATGTATTGCAAGCAATTTGACAATAAAAGATCCACGGTTATGAAAATAAAGAAAAAATATATATAAAGGACAAAATAATGTAGGATTATATTGCTAGAAGCAGGCCTATAACATCTGCTAGTTTGGAAAATAACTTGGATAGATGCCTGGAGCAAACCAATGACCGAAAAACATCAAGAAAATGTCAAGGCAGACAGTTGTTACATTTGGGGATATATGTATATCCTTATGCCTCATCATAACCAGGGGGATTAATAGAGAAAAAACTGCCGCATATAAAGTAAGTGCATGATGTGAAATGTCAAGAAAGTTACAATGCCTGGTATCTTTTCAAAGGGAAGGGAACATGTTAGGCTGCAGATGTTGTTTTACAGGAATGGACCACAGGATGTCACATGTATTCATATATGAATGCTTAGGAAAAAAGTCTTAGGGGCAAGTTTATCAAATTGTGAATTAGGCTCCCAAAGTGAATTTGCCACACTGCGCAACAATTCTCCCATATAGTAGCCAATCAAGTCAATTGTGCATATTTGCTACACAACATATTGTCACGGCAGAGCATATTATTGCAAATTGTCACATAGTACTTTCTCAGTGTAGTGAGGAGAAAAGTAGGATTAGTGTATTACAGAGACTTTATCACAAATACAGTTAATGTGGGCAAATATTGTCCAGTTATACTAACTTATAATCAACTAAGACCACAGCAATCAGTCAGACATATACTTTCATTAGTCTAGCTCCACTGGTCAGTGAACGCTATCTGCCGATAAGTTGCTATAGGTTACTAGACTCTATATTTTCTCAATAGTGAATGTCATTTTGGTTGATGTGAGAATAATCATCCCATGCATAATTTCTAGTCTTATTCTATAAAACTAGAATTAAACAATATCTTGTGGTCTTTTGAATTTGTAGTATCACTAAGTGATCACTTAAATAGCACCCCTAAATAAATTAATAAATGGTGTTTGAAGTTTACCCAATGTAAGTGTTCTATCATCCACTGTGATTACACAGAGCCTAGCCCTATCTGAATGCTGAATGCCCAGTTAAAGTCAATATCTCCTGTTAGGCTTACTGCCTAATTGAAATACTTGTGCGACTATACCCTATAACAAAAGCTTCCCTGACCACCTTACTAATAACTAATCTTGACTTCACTAAACCACAAAGTCTTCTCAAGCTTGTGAGTAAAATTCCTCCAATCCCCTATAATCTCCCAGCAATAATAATGAGGTCCACTGACCCAAGAGAGTACACCTAGCAGATGACCTACCCACCAAGTATCACATGATCTTTACCCTTCTCAGACTTACTCTTGTAATTTTCATTAGCCCATCCTTGGGCAGAATCTTCTAGAAGTTCAAAACTCCTCCTTATATAAATTTGATCACCTGACGTAAACTGATGCTTATACCCAATGCATGTTAGAAATACTAGACCTTTCTGAGGAATCTCTAATGGGGAAAATAAAACCCAGCATTTGCCAAAACTTGCCAGTGGCAGCAAAGATAATAAAAGGCAGACTTTACATAAAATAATTCAACAAAAATCTCAACGAAAGCTAAATCTTTGGCTTACTAAAATATATACTATTTTTGTAAACCTATCATAAAATAGAGAAGAAAATGTAAGGCCTTTTTTGTTCTCATATAGAGACATACCAAGATACTGGGAACATAGCAGCTCACTTACACTGACTATAGCCTCCTTTGTCTGAGCCATATCAGAGATCACTCCATCTGTAATAATCAGAAGAACAAAGTACTGCGAACTATCTTTTACGGAGGCAGCATATCTAAAGGAAAAAAAGAGAACAATTATTCTTAATAAAATCTTATAAAAAGTAGTAAAAAGAAAACTTAGACACACACACACAGAAAAGAAAAGGATATAATGCACATTTTCTTTAATTGTATTTGAATACATGGAAGGGGAAAGACTTTAATATGCTTAGAACAACTAATTCTGTTTAATTAATGCCCGTACGTAGAGCAGAGGTGGTAAATATGGTTAAGCTGAGAGTGCCATTTTGATTAGTTTCCGACCAAATACAAAATTATTTTAAAAAGATCCAGTCCTTGAACAAATACACATGCCTGATAATTGACTCTTTACATGTAAAAAAGGCTGACAGTACTTCTTTGGTGTGACATGGTATTAACTGTCAAAATCAAATATATCCAAAGCTGACTCTTTTGAGTACTATATTTTACATCCTATTTATAACATTACTACTTCCTGAGCAACCAATACTTTTAGGGGGTTATTGGCTAAAGTCCGAATGGTCTCGTAAAGATGTGAATTTGTACTTTCCTATATTCTGGTATTCAGCAAACTCTGCGATGTGATGAATTCTCCAGCTAACAACAGTTGCACACTACACCAATAGACTGCTACTGATGTGGTTGCGGCTTTACTATGAGGATAATGTTGCAGTTGTGGATTTTCTATGGGAATCCACTGTTTAATCAATAAGGAGCAGAGAATCAGAGCATAGCCACCCGAAGTGATGAGAATTCACATCTACAGTCTCACTTTAGTCAATAATTCCCTTAATGAATTTGCTAACAGTGGCTTGCCTTACAGATCTGAACGCAGCCTTTTCAGCTTATTCACACACTACTTGAGGTAACAGATGTGAGCAAAGGCAGAATATGACAATTTAAAATATGATTATATCATCAGATCTTCAGTGCTAAAACAGTGCAATACTGTTTATGGACATGCCAGAAATGAAACCGTTTAATTTATAAATGGCAGAATTTGGACTAATAACATCCTTTTAAGTTAATCACATTCTTATTTTCCAAAATGTTATTTTGAAGTACACAGGTGCTGCAATTGGTGGAACAGGACCTCCAAATATAACATTTTAGGTTAAAAGCAAAAACATGGAAAAATGCCATCTGAAACTTTAACAAGAATACCTATGCCTAAAAAAATGGAACTGATTTTTTTTTAAAAAAAACCTCTTATAAAACACATTAATATAGGCAGATTACAAAATGAGGGAAGTGAAAAAACAAAACTACAAAATATATGAAAAATAGTATAAATGAAAATTAACAAAAGAAACACTTTACAGAATGAAATTAAAAAAAAATATGGAGGGGGAGGGGGAGGGGGAAGCAGGAAGTAGGGTCTCACCATGAGAGGAGAAGCACCCACACCCAGTCATCACCCCAGAAAAGAACTAAGGGGGGAATTCACCAAAGTGCGAAGTGAGGAGCGGATCCTTTGCATCACTTCGCACTGACTGTTATGCGCTTGCTGAGGTCCTACACGCGGACATCAGCGAACGCTTTAAAGGGATTCCAGTCTCGGCGAGGTGAAGGATCCGCACATCACTTTGCACTTTGGTGAATTCCCCCCTAAAAGTTCAAACAGAAAATGCAAAAAAAAAAAAAAAGATTTCTATCTCGGGAAAACTAAATATATAAAAGTTTCATTACCGTGCTACATGATTTATGACTGGGGCAAAATTTGTTGGTCCATACAGCTGTACACTCTTTAGGCTTCTATAATAAGCTTCCATCACTCCTTCTATCCCATTACAATATGGATTTTGAGGATTTCCATTCTACACAGGTGCAAAATAATGGAAAGAAGAGAACAAGATGAGCTTAATCATTAGGTGGTGGCCATGAGGTACATTTAATTTAGCAGGATTCCCCAGATTATATATTCACTTTGGTAATCATTTGAGTACCCCTCCCCCTTTATTTTTCCAATCCTTTGATTACTTAAGAGCTTACGGGGAAGAGCAAATCAATAAAAAACAATTTTTTAAAAATGTGGCAATTAAATGAATTATTCTGAATCACTCAACATACTGTAGACAGACATTTTTGTATAGTTTTCTATCACTGGAAAATATACAGAATTCAACATCCTATGGCATTATGGTTATACAATATGCCCAGACAAATGTCTAATATCAACAGGACATTCAGTGACTATAATATCAAGTATTTCACACAACTCCCACATCCCCCAAGTGTGTAACTAAGCACATACATTTAAACCAAGTGGCAACCACTGAACCTGTCAAATGCACAGCTTTAATTAATGTTGATCACTATATGATATTAGTTTAGAGCCTGATTTCTTATGATTTGACCTGTAGCCTTTTTTGCTTGTTCTACAGAAAGAATGGAATGCATGTCTCAATGAGTTACAAACCCAGTGTCAGATCAGCCCCCCAGGACAAAAAGAAATCTCCCAATGGGCCCAGGCCTCAGTTAGCCCACCTGCATTTTCAGACTGTACCATTAAGAAGGTAAATATTTAAAGCCAAAAAAAGAGGTAGTATACAATTAAATCACAGGGATGAAAGAGGGGAATGAAGAGACAAGGTAAAAACGTATTTTGTTTAGTGTGCCTCTGATCTGTTGTTTCCTAATGGACCCCATCTCTATTTTCTGGCAAGCCCCAGCACTCCTCCAGTCTGACACCATATGCAACCCTTGTGTCAGGACCAAACAACATGTTTTAGGAGATAAGGAGCAGATAAGTCAAGTTACAATAATAAACAAAATAGAAGAGAACTGAAAGAAAAACTTATAGTCACATAGTGAGAATCAGTGACATATTGTGCAGTTGCTGCATGTGTTTTTTACATGCAGTTCAGGCAGCACCATTTAAAAATATAGACAGTTTACGTTAAAAAAATATATGTGGATCTCTTGGTATCACCTGTGGAACTATAAAATTCAAAGTATAATAGGCCTAAACTTTCTATTTCAAAATCACCACTGTTTACTCTGAATATGTCCACTCGCTCAGAGTAAAAAGAACAATTCATTTTCTAGTTATGTAATGAAGACCCTTAACAAATAAAATTAACTTATCTTACAGACGAGGGCACATCTTTATAAATTTTGCACATAATAAGTTAAAGGGGAATATAAGTTCCAGCAAGCTAAATTGGCCTTCCATGGTAATCAGTGTGAATGTCATTGCCATGGAAACACACAACAGCAAATTCAAATGCTATCGCTCCATAGTGAAGCAAGTGGCCGTTCTTTATCTCTAAGGAAGCAACATGCAGGTAGCTGTAGCAACTTGCATTGCATCGTCTGTTTATTCATACATTGATACTTGTTGGTAATTATGTACTATAACATAAATATTATTTCTTTAATACTGTTCATGTTAAAAGCCTTAACATTTCCACAGCTTTACATAGAAAAAAAAAACAGACAAAAGCATAAATGAGTGTAACGCTAAGAATGCCGTAAACACTACACTAACCAAAATTCCCTTAAAAAATCCCATAATGCAACGCACAATGAGATTTCATGACTCGAAGATCCGATGATTCTAAAATGAATGACATATTTTCAGTAATAAACAGGAAAGATTTAAGTAGCCATATATTGAATTGCAAACAGTAACAAAAGGACAAGTTTTGCTGTTCAGTACATTTAAGCAGCCTATCAATATGTTATTCTATCTCTCTATTTATTATGCATTGTTTGGGGATAACATAAAATCACCCAATGACTTTAAAGCCATTGCAAAATTACAAATGCACTGGTAAATCAGGAAACAGTACTTATACATTTACCAGTTCTACGGTCAAAGAGGTTTCTTTGTTTCTTTCATTTAGAAAACCATTTCCATAAATACTTTTTATGCAAAACTGTTTGTTTTCAGCTTAACCAGGAAGTTTTTTTTTTCTTTTTTTAAGAAAAAGGGAATTACTTGACCTTCAATGGAATACCCCAACAAATACCTTTTACAGTAAGGGATCTCCTGAAGATGATCTAGTTAGGTGGGTAATGGTAAAGTCAAAGAGCTTTAAATTTACAATCTGTAAAATGTACTTCTGCATTACAATATCCTAACATTGCCACAGGTCCTTAGCTTGATTGAAATAAGAGCTTGGACTAGGTAACTGCAAGAATTTAACCTTTTTTATTATTATTGATTTAGGTCACTGGTAGTCCAGCCTTATGTTTGGAATCATTGCCACAATGAAAGATGATCTGTTGAAAAAGCTCAGTTTTGGGGCAGTGCAAAGCTGTTACTATTTCAGTATTTATCTATATATTACTCTAAATATTGTTGTTTGATTGGTAAATATCGATATTTTTTTATCTGTTTTTACCGACTGAATTGTTTCAAATGGATTTTTCAGTGGAAAAGTAGCCAAAGTACTAATGTAAAGTATGGCTACTTTTCCACTGAAAAATCCAATTGAAACATTTCGATTGTAAAAACTGATCAATATTTACTGATCAAACAGCGTTATTTATAGAGAATAAACTCGAAAAGGCCCAAACTAAGCCTGTATTGTTTAAAAAAATGTTTGGAATACTTACTAAAAAAAAATTGTATATATGATACGATATTATGTATGGCTACAAGTAAAATCCATTGCTTTGTTTACATTTTTTTCTCTAACATTTATGCATAATTCACTACCCATTTATACACAGCATACTTTGTGTACATACTGTGTTAACACTGTCAGGGAAATTCATCAACTTACAAACATTTGAAGAGGTTGGGTAACCTAAATCAACCAACCAGAAGATGGCTTTCATAATCTTAGTTCCTCTATACCAGTGAATACTAACAGTTGATCTTAGGGTACTAACATGTTCCCATGTGGTGCCATATTTACCTTTATGGTACTACATGTAATTAACTTATCTTGAGTTAGCGTATACTTCGCATTGAAAGTCTGCAATATTAATCCTATCACAGTGTTGAACGACCAAGACTGTTCCACCTACAGCTGTAATGAATTGTACAGTGCTGTGTACATTTGTGGCGCTTTATAAATAAAATGATACAAGCATACATACAATGCCAGTTTCATGCTGGTATAGTTACATGTCCCTGTGGCACACTGCTTATTCAGGATGCATTCAGTTTAAGTGATTAAAGGAAACACAAGACCACAAATGCAAAGAGCAGCACCAAATAAAAGTAATCAAACAGTATAGTATCCATTAAAATAATTGTAAATTACCTACCAAGAACTTTTATAAAGTAAAAGAGGAGCATTTTTCTTTGTTAAGGCTTGATCGATTCCCTAATCAAATTGCTTGTTTTCATCACAGTTGGCTATTTTCATCATAGAACACTTTCTTTATAGTCTGAATATGTGAAAAGTGGCAGCCAGAAATAAACAAAAACAAATAAATAAAAGAACACAAAAAAACTTTCATCTGTTCTTTGTATACTCAGGCCAGGTACATTAACAATAGTTTCCTTTAAGGTAAATTATTCCAGACGTTTAAGTGGTGCCATATAATTATGTGTGCATCATCTCTCTACATCATTATAAGGTATTATACATTATTCTAAAGTGTTACCCTTTGTTTATAAGAGATTTTACCATTTTCCATTATAGAATTTTATGATTCTTTCAATTCTTTAATATAGATATGGCCATTTTTTTGCAAAACTCTACACAGAATCTGTCAGAGAGAAAGGCTTTTCAAGTAGAAGCTAAAGCTCTTGGGCATTATTGAGACTTGAAGTGAACATAGGTGTCGGAATCCACTGAGAAACTATGTCAGATTCGAATAAAGAAGTTGTGAAGAAATAGATGCAAAACATTACTTATTGTAAAGGTCTGTCAGAATTTAAACATCAAAAAAGGCAAAATAAGAGGAGGTCAATGAAATAAAGAAGGTGCAGTAAATTTAAATTAAGCTTTTAGCTAATAATACATTTAGACTATACCATGTTAATTATATGGTACTTTATTTTTTCTCAAGTGAGGTGCCTGCACTCACTGATTTACAAAACTAACAGGTGAAATCATTAACAGGAAATCTTTTGAGAGGTCTATTAACCCATTGCAACCAATCAGTATTTACTAGCACACGGAGAAAAACTTTTGATTAGTTGCAATAGGTTACTAGTCCTCTTTAAAACAACTGAAAAAATGGCCTAGTTAACAAACTGTAACTACAAAAGGTGGGGTATGGGTCCAAGCAACTCCTGTGGCCATTCTGTGCACCCCTACAGAATCCATTCTTCTGGCACTTACTTGTTCTGCAAAGGACTATAGAATACAGAATTAAATTGGATGATTTGGAGTCTTTTCCATGTCACATGGTCTGAACCCTCTTGTATAGGGTGGAAGTTTGTGGTTCAAAACACCTTTGCATCATGACAGTGAGGATGCTGGTCACTTGCCTTTATAAAGTACTGTTATTGGTCAGGATACTTTCTGGGTACTAGGATTTTAAGTGGTTTGGTGCTCTTCACTTGGCCTTGAATATTTTAAATTGTATTTTAAATTCACATAGGTGCAAACTTTGAGTTTAACTAGATTTTCACCAAACACTTGTAACCCTGAACATTTTGAAATCTGGTTTCCTTACCTATAACTGAAAATGATCTTACATCATCTAAAAGACACACTTAAGATGAACTTTCACTTTAAGCATGTTTACGGCATTTCTAAAGTTTCATGTTCATTTAACATTTATGACCACAAACATAGGTATTTTTAGAATATAAATAAAGTTATGTAACAGTCGTCAGTGTCCAGAGGCATAACTAGAAGCCTTGGGGTCCCCTACTCTCCCTGCAGTGCTGTCCCCTCCTTTCTCCACAGGGCCCAAAGACTAATACTTACCAAGATCATGGAGACACAGGAGGCGGGCGCTGAAGGGCTGCAGAAAGGTTGCAACCTCTATAATTACACAACTGCCAGGATCACAACTATCTTTTTTGTGATATATCAGTACCAGGCAATTTTTTAATTTTGAGCTCATAAAAAGCAGATCTTCAATTATTATCCTCCTTTTCACTTTACACCATTTAACCAAGTTTACCAAATCTTATTTCCACAACAAAAAGTAAAATTAAAACCCAAGCAAAATTCAGACAAAGTCTGGCAAATCCTACTGTTGTATAATACAGATAAACAGAAGCCCCATAAGAGTTCACAGACCATTCCAAGGATTTCCGACTCATCACTCCAATATTTTACTTACTCATTTTAATTTTTCCTACCCTAAGGATGAAGTTGTTCACACGTTTAGAGAACACTTTGCTCTGGTGAGAGTGCACGTACAAAAGGGAATTTACATGAGAGGACTCTACATTTCGATTTCGATAGCATCCCTACAAATTTTGGTTATCTAATAAAGGAATTTAAAATAGTAGTTGGTTTCATCTTCTTTACACAATTTTCACCATGCCACTTGATTTCTGAATTTCTCTGTTCATATCTACAATTATATATTTAGTTTGTTCATCCCTTCCTGAAAGCACTTACAACATACTTGTTGCCTTCTGTATTGGGAGCTAAAAATATCAACTCTTGGCTGTTAAAATTCTAACTAGAATTTGAAGTATAAATGTTCAGTATCTCACAAGACCATGCTGTTTATTCCCTCTAGCAGGCATTTCTATTTCTTTTTATTCACTTTGTTATGTATGGATCCACTAATCACTTTAATATAAATAAAAAAAAGGCAATCTTACCAGAGCAAATTCGTGACAGACTCTTCCATCCGGTGGCAGTTTTGCTCCAAATCCTAATGCAGGAAACATTTTATCACTGTCATAATCCTGTATAATTTCTCCTACTGCTTTAAGTGCCATGCCATATGCATTTAGCTGATAAGGATTCATGTAATGTAATGAGGTGGGCTGTGCAGGATTACCTAAAAAGAAAAATGTACACATTTTTCCCATTCACATGTAAGTTGGACAAATGTACAAGTCATGCATCTCTAAAATTAACGGGAATGAATATTAATGTCCAAACTGTGAAATGAATATGAATAATTCAGACTCGACCATACTGTATGTTACAATATTAAGTACTGCAATTATAGAACAGGATATTGGTTTAATGAAAACAACAGTTTCCAAGCCTTCTCGGGGAGTGCCTGCATCTAAATGTTTATAAAGTGGTACACAAAACTACCAATAAAAGAATGTCATTCTAATGTTTCTACTAAATAGAACATATTCAAGCAAGCATCATAGGCAACTTGCTGTTTATAAAACCAGCTGTTCATATCGTATGTTTGAATTAGATTTCTCAAGAATGCAAAATGTATATTTTTATATCCAAGACAAGAATCTTCCCATTATGGATCGTAAAACTGAATATGAATATTTTAACAAATCTTTAATCCATTTTGAAAAAATAAATACATTAGGCACATACGACATCTAATTAAACGGTCCTGTCTTTCAAAGTAATTAAATAGTATTTTATACATATTCTATATTAATGTCAAGCTAATTACTAATAGCTTGTAGCTTCTACAACCAAGGAGGTCTAAAAATCAACACCTGACACATGCACATTTCCAAGGCAACATGAGAACAAAATCAAATTATCAAAAAGAAATGAACAATAATGGAACTGAAAAATGAGTCAATAAAAACAGTGAAGAATTCATAACAGATTACATCATACAAGGAAAAGGGTATCAGAAAATAGGTAGGGCAAACACAAGTTGACACTCACTGACAAGTACAGCAAGGAATGTAGCAGAAACAATTAGTAAAAACCACCAAAGCCTTAAAAATACCACTGAACTGAATAAATGCTTGTGTGAGCCAGTCCCTACAAACAGTGGATATAAATAGATAGCATGCATAATAGGCTGCCGTTATGAATAATCTGGTATATAGAGCAATAACCCTGGACCTGTAAAAAATGAAAGAACAGCAAGAATATAATATTAGTAGTGCAATCCTTAATCTGCCAAGGTGGATTTTTTTTATATCTGGACAAACTGATGTTTAAATAAAATATAATACTCAAGACTCATACCCAGGATGCCTGGACTGAACATGTAATCAGCTAATAGCACTTTTCTTGTTTTTTTACTTTGTTGCTTTTGACTTTTTACATTAGGTTCTACTGGTTTTGACTGCTTGGACAGTGGTTTTTTCTGGATATTTGGTGGACAACAGATCATGACTTTTTGCATGCTAACTTTTCAGGTCAATGCAATTTGATTTACTTTGTCAAGACACTTGGGGCATAACAGAGAATGATCTTAAATAGGAAAATATTACAGTGGTGTTTAGTTAATGTGTGACTTCATCACTTTACAACAAAAATGTTTACGTAGAAGAAAAACTAAAAGGAATATGTTTTAGGATAAAGTAGTCCCTGTTGAGCCTTGTACTACTAGTTGATGATTTCTATTGCGGCACAGTTGGGGAAGGTTAGTGTATGCATCAACTACTAAGTCTAGTTAATATTTTATCGCTGATGACTTTAAAAGCATGCTGTAGTATAAATGTGGCTTGCAAAAAGATTTTTTAAAAGGGACTTCTATAATTATTTTGAAAGCTATTGTACCCTCAGTCAATAGGATGGTATAGCATGGACTGTTTACTTTAGGGTCATTACCCCAAATAGGGATGTAGTATGAGGTATATGTTATGTAATCATTTTCAAGGAACACTATAATAGGGCGAAATTTACTAAACTCGAAAAGGCCGATATCTTTTTAAGTTTATTCCCTGTAAATATCACTGTTGGATTGGAAAAGAAATTTTAGGATCGATTGTTATCGATTGAAATGTTTCGATCTGATTTTTATCCAATCCAAACATTTTGCTAGGTAAAAATTGATCGAAAAATATCGATAGATATTTACTAATAGAACAGTGATGTTTACAGGGAATAAACTCAAAAAGGCTAATCGCCCATAATTTCCACAAATAGAAAGTTTCATAGAACAGGTATAAGAACACTGAGCACAATGCAAAACAGTTTATGCTGATAATGCAGCTAAGTATTTTTAGTGGAAAAAGGCCTTAATCTGTTTTATACTGGTAAATCTGACCTCTTCAGCCTGCAGGGTCCATTACCTTGACCCTGATTTAAGTTTTTATAGAGATTGCTCAATATGCTGCCGGTTCCCTGAACATTATAAACAGTAGTGAGAAACTTTAAAATGGGAATGTTTCATTAATGCCACTGACATTTTATAAAATGCTTCTAAATGTTATAATAAAATTTAGTTACAAGCCTAGTTATTTCAGTGTAAAGATTATACATATTAATTCAGTGACAAATAGTGTTCACTTAAGATTAGTGGTGGCTGTCATCATGCCTGAAGAAACTGAAAGGTTTTATTTAATCTTTTTTTTTTAATATGAGTAAATTTATACGCTGGTCCAATTATTATTACATTACTAATGTGATCATGTCTCTAAATATGTTCTTTCAATGTTGTGGTTCTTATGGTGTAGACCTTATGATTTTGAACCACAGCAGATTGAAAAGGTAACGGAATATTCATCCTCAAAGGAGCTGTTGAGATTGGAATTTTCATTCGGTATAGATGGTTGGATAAATTCTCTATCTGAAGATAAGGATCAGAAGATTGAACCTCTTAAGAGAGGCAAAGCATGCCATTCTAATGGAAATAAGACTCTATACTACAAATAGCTGGGAAGGGAATGTCCTACCCTTAATCCTTGTGATGAGGCCAACACAATACCTTAGAGAGAAGGATTAATAAAGTGTTAAGTGACCAAGTGATGACAACTATGATATCCCCAAATACTGGTAAAACCATACAGGAATAAAATATCTATTTATTCTCTAAAAGTGTTGGGAAACAATCTGTATACAGATGGAACCCAGGAATATCATCTTAAGAAAGGTAGGTTCTAAGTCAAAGTGTCCTTATTCGAGGTAATTTGTTATCAAAGATATAACTTTGATTTGTGCATTGGTCTCTGAGGTCTAAATGATGGCTATAAGATCTTACTTTGAAAAGAGACTGTAGGGATCACATTTGTATTTCCTTTTTAATAAATTCATAAAAATAAAAAAAACTTGACATGAAATATTAAAATGCCTTGTTCCTAAAAGGTGTACCGTGAACCTTCTAGTGCTACATTTGATATAATAATTTAAATAGATTCAAAAAAACTAAGGTTTCTCCAATTTAATTTTAAGAAGCAGAAAATATATTTTACTTACCATTTGATGCAGTGAAATCAATAGCAACTGTAAAGTTAATTTGGGTTCTAGTAAAAAAAAAAACAAAAAAACAAAGAATCACAATTTTGCTTTGTTAATATTTCCCACTAACTGAACTATGCAAATATATAGATATGATGTTATAATATAATGCATTATAATTATAAAACATGTTTATTTTAAAAAATTGGAGTAGATATTTTAATTGACTGAATACTTTAGGAATTGCAATTTGTCAGATACATTCATAAAAGTGTAAGGCCTTGTTAGATGTAAAAATTTAAAAAGGAGATAATTAAAAAAATATTAAACATAAATAAAAAATTTTTGAAACATTTTTGTATGATTAAGACTGGCTTCAAAACATTACCTGTTTGGGGGTTCCTAAAGAATTGGAGTTGAGAAACTCCACGGGGCCACAAAATAGTAGACTTTTTTCTTACAGAAAACTGGTAGAGTCAATAACGGAAATGGACTCTATAATAGGGCAAAATTTAATAACATCGAAAATATCGATATCACGATATCGAATTTACCGATATTGAACAATTTTTCTCAATATCACGATGATATCTGATTTTTACCAATACCAAAAATTCAATATTATGGATTCTCCATAGAAATAAACAGATTGAAAAGTTTTGATCGAATTTTCGATATTTGCAAATATCCGATATCGGTAAAATTGTTCGATATAAAATTTATTCGATATCGTGATATTGATATTTTCAATTTTGTTAAATTCTGCCCCAAATATATTTGAAGGAAACAGTTTTCTTAGGTGAAGAAAAAGAGGATGCGCTGGAGTGGAAGAAACAAATGAAGGAGAAAACCTCGCGTAATATTGTTTGGTTTTAAAATATTAATCGGTGCTAGACACACAGTGTTGTGATGAACATTTGTATTATAAAATACTGTGCAGCAACACAGCAACATATGTAAGTGTTTATGGAATAAATTGTCATTTTATATTTTTGATCACCACATGGTCTTTTTCCTGTTTCTTTTTGAGAGACACAAGAATCCGACTCCTTACTTGCCATTTTGGTTTTACAACTTACATTCTCATATCCCAGTATCGTCTGGTGAGTGTTTCTATTAAGGGGGGCCAGGGTCCTCAAACCCCCCCCAGCTGTGTTCTACACCATTACTGATTACCAGTAACTGCACAGAAGTGTCTGTTTGTCTAAGAGTGGTATTCATGTGTCTACACTTCACAGTGTTGCTGCACAGTATTTTATAATACAAATGTTCATCACAACACTGTGTGTCCAGCACAGATTAATATTTTAAAACCAAACAATATTACGCGAGGTTTTCTCCTTCATTTGTTTCTTCCACTCCAGCGCATCCTCTTTTTCTTCACCTAAGAAAACTGTTTCCTTCGAATTCTTTAAGGCAGTTGTGGGCAGACTGACCTTGGAGGACTGCACGCAGAAGGATTTCCAAAAATATTTTTTTCTCAACAGGTTTTTACCATCAATATTGGTTTATTCTCTATTTGACTTTGGACTTTTTTGGACTGATTTCTTATAAAGTATTTGTTGTAATTGTTACAGTATTTTTAATTGTGACCTTTATTAAGATTATTTCACTGTTTTAGGCGCAAGACCCTTTGGATTTTTATCCTTTTGCACCAAATATATTTGTTGCACTCACATCTTAAACAGCAAAAAAAAAAAAAAAAAGAACTGTGAGATCAAACCAGCCTTTACCTGGTTAACCTAGACTTCATTTACCAAACATAGCTGCACAATATTCAGATCAGAGACACACAAAGCATTCTCAAAATTCACTAGCCAATCACAGTAAATTATATTTAATTGAGAATAATTTTATATAACTGAATAGAAAATCAAGTCAAACATGACCTTCAATCTCTCCATAGTGTGGTTCTTTGAGATTCATTAAAACAAAATAATATCATAGTAACAATTTATAAGGCAGAAAAAAAGACACAAGTCCATACAGATCAGCCCACCCTCTTGCAATGTTAATCCAAAGGAAGGCAAAAAAAACAAAAAAAAAACACATGTGGCAAAAGCCAATTATCCTTATATCAAGGAAAAAATTCCTTCCCGACTCCAAATATGACAATCAGAATAAATTCCATGGATCAAGATTCCACCTTCAGTTATCTAGTACCCATAACTTATGTTTTTATACTGAAGGAAAGCATCCAAACCAGTTTTGAACTCCTTAATGGATTTAACCATGACAACTTCTTCAAGCAGAGAGTTCCATAACCTCATTGTTCTTACAGTAAAAGAAAAAAAAAAATCCTTCTATGTTGATGCAGAAACTTTCTTTCCTCTAAACATAGAGGATGCCCCCTTGTTATACTTACAGTTCTTGGTATAAATAGATTGTGGGAGAGATCTTTGTTCTGACTCCCTAATATATTTATACATGGTTATTAGGTCACCCCTTAAATCTTCTTTTTTCTAGATTAAACAAGCCCAGTTTTGATAATCTTTCTTGGTACTTTATAGTGCTCATTCCTTTTATTACGTTAGTAGCCCACTTTTGAACCCGCTCAAGCTCAACTACATCTTTATTGTGCACTGGTGCCCAAAACTGCACACAGAATTTCATGTATGGTCTGACAAGTGCTTTGTAAAGCGGTATAATTATGTTCTCATCATGTGCATCTATGCCCCTTTTGATGTACCCCATGGTCCTATTTGCTTTGGCAGCTCCCACTTGGTACTAGTTAGTACATTTAAGTTTATTGTCAACTAAAATTTTTAAATCCTTTTCCATGTCTGTTTTGCCCAGTGTTTTCCTATTTAGCAAATAATCTGGCCATACATTTTCCCTTCCCATATGCATAACCTTACATTTATCAGTGTTAAACCTCATTTGCCACTTGTCTGCCCAAGCCTCCAACGTATCTAGATCCCTCTGTAATAAAATATTGTCCTTCTTTGTATTAACTACTTTACACAATTCAGTATCTGCAAAAAATGAGATTTTACTATGCAATCCTTCAGCAAGGTAATTTATAAATAGGCCCAAAAAGACCCGTGGGGTACCCCACTATTAATGATAACCCACTGTATGTAAAATTAATAACGACCCTCTGTTTCCTACCACTGAGACAGTTACTAACCCACTTGCACACATTTAACCCCAGTCCAAACATCCTCATTTTATGTACCAGCCTTTTTATGTGGCACAGTATCAAATGCTTTGGAAAAATCAAGATATAAGACATCCAGTGAATCCCCATCTTGAGTCTTTAACTGACCTCCTCATAGAAACTAATTAGATTTGTTTGGCAGGATTGATACCTCATAAACCTTTGCTGATATGGAGTTATACATTTTTTCATGTTAAGATACTTCTGGATAGTATCTCTTAAAAAGCCAAACAATTTACCCACAATAGAAATTAGAAGTACAGGTCTATAGTTTTCAGGGTCACATTTTGACCCCTTTGTGAATATAGGGACCACATTTGTAATATACCAGTCCTTTGGAAAAGTCTGTATCATTATAGAGTACCCAAATATTAAAAATAATGCTGTCTATGTACTTAAGAGCCTAGGGTGTATATTTTCTTGACCTGGTGATTTCTCTATTTTAATCATGTTAAAACTGTGTTGTAATTCATCCTGGGTTGTACAGACAACATTTAAAGGAGTAATTACTTTTTCTCTCTTTACTTCACCTGACATTTCATTTTCCTCTGTGCACATAGTGGAGAAAAACCATGTTTAATAAGTTGGCTTTCTCCTGCTCTGCCTCTACCATAATCCCTTCATTATTTTTAAGGGGCCAGCACTAAGTTTTAATCTTTTTATTATTTATGTAATTAAAGAACATTCTGGTGTTTGTTTTACTCTCTTAGGCAATGATTCTTTCTGTGTCCAACAGCCACTTTAATTTGTTTTTTACATCATTTATTTTGAACTTTGTACCTTTGTAGGGCTTCTATACTGCCTTCCTGTTTTAGCATTGTAAATGCTTTCTTTTTGGCATTTATAGCCCCCATTACATTTTTATTCATCCACATAGGCTTTCTTTTATTTCTAACTCTTTTATTCCCATAGGGTATGTACCTATCACAATGAGTAGTCAAGATTTTTTTAAATATCCCATTAGCATCTGTATTCTTACTATTGAGAACATTGTCCCAGTTAATGAGAGTAAGGGCATCTCTAAGCTGACTAAATTTAGCCTTTCTGAAGTTAAATGTTTTTGTGGCCCCATGACAGTAAATCCCATGAAAGCTTAACTGGAAATTGATGATATTATGGTCACTATTTCTTAGGTGCCCCCCCACCTGCACCTTTGTTATTCTGTCTGGTCTAATCATAATAATCCTAATATTTTCCTATTCAAATCAGCTTTTATGAAAAACAAAACTACTTCAACATTTTTCTGCATTTTTTTCAATGACCCCTTAGCTCAAATTAAACCTCACTATGTACCTAAATTAATCACTAATGGAATTATTCTGTAATATAAATTATTTTTTGTTCATATTACTGCAATTTACCTTAAAATGTGTATAACCTATGTAAATGAAATGCATTATAAGCTTGAAATAAATTAAGTATACTTTTGCAGTGACTCCAAGGTTCATACAGAATCTGCTCCTTTTGCCTGAAGCAATGTAAATGAACTATGAAACAAGCTTTCAGCATACAAAGTTATTGCGAGGCCTAAAATATCAGCGCTGAGTGCTGTGATTAGAAGAAAATGCAATAAGAGTGGTCAAATAAAGTACTCAGATACCGTATTTCTGAGAGTTTGGGGTGACTACAGGTCTATAATTAAGCTCCTAGTAAATTTGCTTGTATTCAAAGCAACTATTCCTTGTTATCTTTAATTTAGGAGATCTCAGCATTTCTTTAATGTAGAGGGTATAAGCTTTTCCCTGCCCTGCTTTATAAGGGAATTGCATGCTGGAACCACCTAAATTCCAATGCAGGGTGTTCAAATGTTCCTGTAGTCACAAGCTACTTCTTCCCTACTGGGTTCCAAATTAGGATAACAGCAAGTATGAGGCTGCAGCAGGTATGTGTACGTACAAGAGAAGCCAAACAGAGAACACACATAGGTGTTCTCCGTAAAGGTTCTAATTTTATTGCTGATAAACACAATGTTATATAATATACAAAAACAGGATGCAGCATTACCTTAATAGGTTAACAACATCCCCTTAAGCTATGCATTAATTGGCTAAGAGTCCTAAGGCCGTCATGATTAGGTACTTTTTGGAGCTTGCTAAATATACTCTGTGGTTTTGCTACCAGTTGCTAGACAGACTACTATGCATCTATCTACTTTTCAGACTAGGTACTTACCAGACAAATAAATATTGATTTATATTGATAAAACAAGCTT
Source organism: Pipa parva (assembly GCA_019650415.1). Taxonomy (NCBI): domain Eukaryota; kingdom Metazoa; phylum Chordata; class Amphibia; order Anura; family Pipidae; genus Pipa; species Pipa parva. The sequence continues at coordinate 27,647 of WMED01000284.1, forward strand.
TAATTCAGATAAAGCAATTATGTCCATCACATTGGCCACACAGACTACTATGCATCTATCTACTTTTCAGACTAGGTACTTACCAGACAAATAAATATTGATTTATATTGATAAAACAAGCTTTAATTCAGATAAAGCAATTATGTCCATCACATTGCCAAAAATAAATTGAAATACAAATACCAGCTCTAACTTTGAAGTGCAAGGGTTTAAGGAGAATGCTCAAACTAAAAAAAGGACATCTTTTTATTTAAATCCTACTATAAAAAGTTTGTTAATTGGAAATGACTGCTTGTTTAATTAATTGGCCCAGTGCCATCCATAGGAAGTCTGTGATGTGACTATAGAATCAGGACCATGCACTATGTTAATAAGACAATCAGTGGTGGTCACTGACAGCTGAAATAGGAATTGGTTAGTTGATGTGGTTCTGACAAAAGATATTGCTTGTAACATCAGTTTTAAACTATTACTTTTGGGAGAGGAGGTAGGTAAGTAAAATACCTTACATTTAAATTTAATTAAATAAAAAATAAAAACTGATTTAAAATTTGCTACAAGAGAAAAAGCAACACATTCAGATTTCTGCATAAAGACAAACAAGGCTACTCGTTAGACAGCTTGTAATCAAATGGTTAGCAAAATTATTTGGCATACTTAAAACAATTAGTAGTGTTAGAAATAATTCTAGAATTTCTATATAGCTGGAAAACATTGCAATATGCAAGCAATGCTCAGCCTTATACATTCAGAACATAGATAACAAGGATGAGATATATTAGTACAATGTTTCACCAAGTCCCCGAGATCCCTATCGATATTATAAGCACATATGGTACCCATGAAGGTCATAACACATCTACTAAATCTGATCACAAACATATCCTGCTAAAAGCATAAAGTGGTTTTCAACATGTGAGAAAGCCAGGTTGTTAATGGAAGGTTATGTAATGTTACTGTATGTACAGAAGTCAGGTAGCAGATATTCACACTGCCTAAACAAGCCTTAGAAATCTTATATGCACATGCCATAGTTTACTCAAAACATACTTCATTATGCTAGCAAGAACATATTTGTTTAAAAACAGGTGTTATAAACACTGCATTTTTATTTTTATTTTCAGACTAGGTACTTACCAGACAAATAAATATTGATTTATATTGATAAATCAAGCTTTAATTCAGATAAAGCAATTATGTCCATCACATTACCAAAAATAAATTGAAATACAAATACCAGTGTAGTGGCTCTAACTTTGAAGTGCAAGGGTTTAAGGAGAATGCTCAAACTAAAAAACGGACATCTTTGTATTTAAATCCTACTAGAAAAAGTTTGTTAATTGGAAAAGCCATGGGAGGAGTGCCCAAAAGCAAACCGGAGCCTGCAGTAGCACTAACAGTACAGTAGCAACAGTGGGATGGGGGAGGCACAGTATAAGAATTTAGGGTGGTGGCAGCACAGTATGAAAATAAGGGGTTGGGGTAGTACAGTATAAAATCTAATGGAGGAACTGGGGCCAACACTTTCAAAATATGCTACTGCAAACACCCTACTGCCTTTTATGGTGGGTACTTCTGCACTGTGGGTTGCTATATGGGGGTACTGCTGCACTGTATAGGACAATATAGGGAGGAATTGCTTATCTTTATGGCGCAATATGGGGGGAGGACTGGTGCACTGTATGTGGCTCAATGAGGGAAACTGCTGACAAGGGGGTGCATTTTTGCCTAGGGTGACATTGAACCTTGTATCAGCACTGCATGTAATAATAGAAATGATTAACTGCATTTTAGAAAGGTTTAGAAAAAAAGAGAATTATTTACAGTGGAAATTATTTAAAAAACTACAATAAATAGATAAATAACCCTTAGTTTACCTTTGTTGTTTAAAAGGGAGTCAAAAAACCCCATTTAAGTTCTTGGGCTTAATTTGCTAAAAATAGTATAAAACTATTTTTCACTACTGGTATGTTTTGTAAGTAACTATCCAAACCATTATTTGAAACTGTTCAGCTAAAGATAAAACCTTTTTTCTTCCAGTATTATAAAGTGCTCTTGTCCTCCTTAACTGTTTTTACTCAGGTGTAATAAAGTCTTGCCTCATAACTGAAGTCCCCCATTCCCCTTCTTTCGGTTGACCTTCTTTAAACCACTTCTAGCTGCAGGATATCTCAGATTTGGATAAAATATGCAAGCTGAGGTCCCACCATTGAATTATACAGTGGCAAAATGGAATCGTTTTTCTCTTGATTCAATATTCTTCTAATACAAGAAAGTATTTTGTAGGCTTAACAAACTGCAGACTGGCATCGCTGGCTATTATTTAGTGTATGGTTTACAAGTGTTAACAGATCTGTCCTCTTTATATATTTGCTTAGAAATGATGATAGAAAATGCTTAGAGGGGAATTCACCATTCAGCGAAGTGAGCTCCGAATCCTTCAGCTCACTTCGCAAATGGTATTATGCGCTCGCTGATGTCCTGCACGCAGACATCAGCGAGCACATTAAAGGGATTCCAGTCTTGGCGAGAGCAAAAGAGTTGCCTCACCGAGACTGGAATCCCTGTAACGCGCTCGCTGATATCCGCGTGCAGGACATCAGCGAGTGCATAATACCATTTGCGAAGTGAGCCGAAGGATTCGGAGCTCACTTCGCTGAATGGTGAATTCCCCCCTTAGTCCCTAAAAGCATAGCTTTACACTTTGTCTACATTAAGGGGGATAATTATCAAAGTCGAAAAGTTTTTTGACCACTTAAAGCTGAATGAACAGTTTTTTTCTTGTATTACACCAGTAAAGTTTACTGCTGTGTTGAAAATCACTTTATGATGCATTTTCTATACACCGAATAATAGTTTAGATTCTATATTAATCAAAGGAAACCTTCCTCTTCCCCATAAATCTAATTTTCCAAGTAATTGCTAAATCACTTATTATGTCAAGGATTGCTTATTCATTTTACCATTGTCATTTTTTATCACCCATTTCCTTTTCTTACAGTTGCACACGTTTTTATGTTTATTATACCAATAAACAATAAAAATATCTAATCTAAATACTGTCCACAGTGCCCTTTTACCCAGTCTTTTTAAGGGTATCTAAAATCCCCCAAACCATCGTTGTACCAACCTGGCCAGTTTTATCAGTTTTCATAAGGAGCTGAACCTATCCCTCCTCTGTTGGTTGAGGAGTCTGCAACAAATACCAATAGTTAACAAATTTGTTTTCAATCCACTGTTTAATTTCACCAATTATTCTTGTACATATTATACACCATCTACTCTGTAATTTCTCTCACTTCTACCACACAAATTTCCTTCCTTTACTTTTTGTCCTTTTCCTCTATAAGAGCATCTAGCCATTTGTATTAATAGCCCCTTTATGTTAATAGTAACAGCCCACTCATGTTACTCTTATGTCAAGTCAAGGATAATTAATGCAGAGTTGCATAGATCTCATCAAACATTAGCAAACTGTGATTTTCAGGTCTCCTTTTTAAAGGTGAACGTTGGAGGTTTAAGTACAAAAAACATAGCGTGTATCATTAATTCAACACATCTCTGCATCATGTAGTTTATATCTCCTTTTAAAGAGTATGTATACACATACTAGAGTAGTAGATTACCAGATATATGGACCTTACTGTGTTTATAGCTTCTTATAATATAGTTAGCTACTGAAAGGTAGCAGAGTTGACTCTTTTTTTTCTACAAAAGTATTTTACTACTGTTTATTCCATGGCTAACACAGAATCGCTCTCTAATTATACACATTGTTAAGTTTTAGTTCTAATCCACTTTTTAAATTACTAACCGTATGTGGTATAGAGCTTGACTAAAGAGATATTTTCGTAACTGTAACTTTTGAAGCCAAACACCTGCAGGACTGATGATACATTAGTTCAGGTGTGTACTGCAGTGCTGCAGAGATTCTAGTGAAGTCAGCATCTGAGCCAATTAATATACAGTCCTTTAACGCAGAGGATTTTATTGGTGTTCTTTCTCAATCAGTGGATGGAAACTCTAAAATGTAGGTACAGTTGTTCTGTAGTATTCTGAGTAGAAGAAAATCAAGAATCTTTATTGAAATGCCTTTAACATTAGTTTCATTTAACAGATATCATGAAATTTTATTCCTTTTTTACCTCATCCATTAAAAAGTACAAGCCTACAGGAGCAGTAGTAGAAAAATATGAAACAGCAGAGGGACAATTTACACATTTTCCTGGAAGTAATATTACTGCTAGATTGAAAAGATCATCTTAATTATTACTTTTATTATTACTGAACTGATTTTCTAACTTAAAACGTAGCAGGGCACTTCACATTAAATTGGCTTTTGAAATATGTGCGTAAATGGTTTAAGGGTGGTTCTTAAAAAAGGAACAAGGTCAGCTCTGCATTTGTCAGTCATCCATATCTCATTAATTTAAGTGATTCAAGTGTATATATATATATATATATATATATATATATATATATATATATATACACATATACATCTCTATGAATTAAATATATATGATAAATGTACAGACTTTTATAACACCTTTAAGACAGAGGACAGAAATACAGACCTTGAACTGTGTCTCTGTGTTCATCAATACAAAAAGGTAGCGTTCTAGAGACTTCACAGAATTAATTTCGGGAAGGGATGTCAAAGGCAAACTGTACTTTATTTCCTTAAACAAGATCAATACACAGATTTGTCAAAGTATTCTAGCTTATCTTACTTAGAACAGACAAGAAGATTTGTTTCTATTGAGACAAGCCAGGACATTACCAACACAGGTAGATTGTAAATGAAGAACGTGATAGAAAAACACTGTGCACAGCAAGCCATGTTTAGAATGAGTTTAGAATGTATTAAAGTGTACAGAGTTCTGCAAATGTACTGCTCAAGTAGTAAAGAAACACTAACTGAAGTCTATTATCTTGCATTAGTAATAGATAACCCCTTAGGTGGCTCTTTCCTTGTTTCTAAGGTAAACAAATCAAATGTTTCAAAGCTATCAAGCTTAATTTATCCATTTGGTTATCTGCCTTCAGTGTGTCTCTTTAACAGATGGGGGCCTACAACAAACCCCCCCCATGTTTCAAATGTTAATATATAGATTATGGTATGCTTGCATTCCTTCAATATATTTTTTAACAAAGGCTAAGATTTTATTGATTTAAGTCTCTGAGACTATGTGGCAGCAGATTTCCACAAGCTGTTATTGAGAATGCTTATTACTGACTCTGTATATTAGGTGTGACTTGATCCTCTGGAATATGGAGCCACACCTGTCACTCAAAGTAGTTCTATCAAAATGTATTACAAGAAAATAAAATAAAAATAAATAAAGGCACTTAAGCTAGTCGTATTACAATACATTGCATTTCACTGTTAAATAAAAAGTATAAAGCTTCTTCTGGGTAAATAGATATCAATGGCCTTCACCATTGCACAAGTGGCAGCATCACTGTAGCAGTGACAATAAATAATGCTGAACCATTATAACTGTTTTTGATGCCATGTATAGAAACATTGTATTTAAATGTGCAACTGTTTATTTTTATTAAGAGCACACAATTCATTTCTTAAAAAAAAAGCTACACTGGACCCTGCATGCCTTGCTAACTACCGTCCTGTCTCTCTCTTGCCTTTCACTTCTAAACTTCTAGAACAGTGGTTCTCAACCTTGTTGAGACCGCGACTCCCAGTGTTGATGTCACGTGCTGATGCTGAGGCCTGACGTCATCACGTATGCGCATCACATGATGACGTTCGGGCGAAATGTCATCACATACGCGTGTCACGTGGTGACATTCAGGCGAAACGTCATCACGTACGCGCGTCAAGTGGTAACATTCAGTGCCAACGTCACCATGCAGGAACCCTTATAAAAAGGGACCTGCGATCACTACCGGGCTCCACAGCGATTCTCGACCCCTGTGAGATGGTCGTGCGACCCCCAAAGGGGTCGCAACCCACTGTTCTAGAACATCTTGTCTGCACCCACCTTACTAACTATCTGTATGCGCACTATCTTCTAGAAACTCTGCAGTCTGGTTTTAGGCCAGGGCACTCTACGGAGACTACTCCATGTAAACTTGCAAATGATCTCCAGGTTGCCAAAGCAAAGGGTCACTATTCTGTTCTAATTCTCTTAGACCTATCCACTGCATTTGACACTGTCGATCACTCCCTTCTTATTCAAATTCTCCATGCGCTTGGTGTCCATGATCAAGCAGCGTCTGGGCTGGCTTCCTATCTTTCTGATTGCTCCTTTTTTGTCTCCCATGCTAACAACGCCTCTCCTCCTGTCCTGCTTTAGGTGAGGGTACCCCCAGGCTCGGTCCTTGGCCCCCTCCTGTTCTCGCTTTCTTTGGGTGAGATCATCAATTCAGTTGGTCTTCAGTATCACTTGTATGCAGATGATACCTAAATTTACTTATCCGCTCCTGTGCTAACATCTGAAATACAGACTCAAATTTCTAGCTGTCTCCTGGCAACCTCCTCTTGGATGGCCAAGTGACAGCTCAAACTAAATCTCGTTAAAACAGAATTGATTATTTTTTAACACTGGCAGGGATGTCCTGTACATAAGCAGTGCAGATACAAAGTTCACATCTAGCCAAACCTAACTCACTTGGGACAAAATAGGGAGTGAATCTACCACAACTTTACTTAGAAATCTCAGATCTGCCACTTGGGTCCTAGCTTGGACTAAAAAGGCCTTTCATTACCATCTCTAACCAACTACTTGTGTCCCTATCTGGACTGTACATGCTGCCTGCCTAATTTAGTTAACCCTATATATACACCTTCTGGTGGGTCCATCAGTTATTTGCTGCTGTGGTTTGCAAATACTTTTCTCCTCACATCTTGTCCCTAACTGTACATGAGTTATTCCCCTCCTGCCAGCAGCCTACAGCATTATATTAAGAAAGAAATATAGCTAAATTGCATTACTAACCAGAATCTTGATGAAAAGATGTAAAGAGAGGCAGACACATTGTTCAGAGTAAAGAGCTGATGATAAAGAACATCATTTCCATACCAGTAACCTAATAAATGTCCTTTTTGTTATAATTAAATGTTTAAACATTTTAGTCATATTGTATAATTTGCTTGTGCTTTCTAGGCTCCCTGAAAAGCTTTCTGCTGCAGAAAGTGAAACAGAATGAATCTGTCAGCAGAAAATCAAGCTTTCATACAAAGACTGGACAATAAATCCTTAAAGAAAGACAATATTTGCCTACGCTTCCTTTCATGTTTATAACCTCATTAAAATAAGGTGAATTTATGGGGTTGATTTTGCAGGAGTGTTTTTTTTTTCTTTTAAATACAGCTTAGATTAAGCACCCACCCGATCAAGCCGCACACATCTTACTTTATGCAAAAATAAATTGTTTTTATGTTTCAGAAAGCGTAATGAAGTCACTAATGTGAATAAATATACTGTAGGTGAATGTTAACATATCCTTCTTTATTGCAATATCTCAATAAGTTTCACTTATCAAATGATTTTGATAATGTTTCGCTATCTATGTACTTACTACCACATGTTATGCAGTATAAGTAACCCTTCAATGATTAGAATTTGTCTGGGTAGCAATAAACCCTGTACATCTATCCAAGTACTACAGTGAATTATCTGTTGGGTCAGGTATCTATTTAGTTCATCATATGTACTCTGTGTAGAAACGTGTAACCAAGGGACTTTAGCTGCTGCTGCCTTAATTACAATTGAATGTCCTATGCTATATTTCTTCCTTTCACAATTTAGTCTCCTGTGGACACGTTTCGTTGACATGTAGGTTATGATGGAAACAGTGATGTTCATAGTAGCTGATTGATAAGGACTTTCTGCAATAAATATTTGATGTATTATATACTATATGTTAGAGATTGAAATTAAAGCATGAGGGAAAGAAAAATAAAAACTGATGCACTGTCAATTAAAGATTTGTTTATGGAACATTAACCTAGATTTGAGAGAATTGAATTTGAATAGAAATCGTATATATTTTTATCATGGTTACTTTAAAAAAAAAAAAAAAAATCCTTCTTATTTAGGTTATTGCTCACATATAATATTGTGGGCGAAATTTATTAAACTCAGAAACACCGCTCTCTTTCTTTCTGAGTTTATCGAGTTAGATCTCGCAAGATTTTTTCGAGACTGAGTTTTTCAATCTCGATTTTTCAAAATGAAAGGTAGCCATTAGTAGTAGTTAGTCCCCAACAACAAACAATGCTTATACGGTATAGTTTTAGATTTGCGTTATCTATAGTACAGGTTACTAATTCAGAATATTAATTTTATTATGTGTAAGAAATTTGATCCTATGCTCTTAGTAGCGGTGTGTTCTCTCTTCTTTGGCTGATCATTTTGTAGTTTAACCCTACTATGTAACTTTTCACTCATTCTTCCTTATTTATTAATATGATGTGACATTGAGAAATACACTGTAACTATTTGAAGGTCTGTACTGTATCTGTACATTAATGGCCTTTATTTAAATACAACTTTTGGTCTGTGGTGCATGTCAGTGCTTTTCGATGGTGCTTATTAGGCACCTATTTGAAACATTTTCAAGGCCTTATGCTCAGTTACAAACATTGCTTTTATGAATTACTGCACTCTAGTACAGGTTTCCCATAAATATTCTCTGTCTATCTAGCAGGGCATGACCCTCTTTAAAGCACCATTAGAGAATACCCTTGTGCAACACAATATTGGTTGTAATAGTAATGTATGATGCTGGTTAATTAACTTAAAGGAGCAAAAGCTTTAAAAAGTAATGTATACAAAATTATGGTTGAAAATAACATTTTCATACAGATCCTAATACATTTATATAGGAATAGGATAGTTAGAGCACTATACAACATTCTAAACACTTCTAAGATTAAGACTAATGGAAAATCAGAAGAGTTTAGTTACTTACTAGTCTATAAAACAAAACTTGTATCTGTTAGATCCTCAAACTCCATTCAAGCATATTCTAAATCCAAAACAGTATGACATATGCTATTAACTATATATCATTCAATCACCATCGCAAGGAATCATAATGACTCCATTTGCAGCATTGTGCAAATACCTTTGCTTACAAAAACCAGCTAAATAAATCTATTTGCATATCTAATAGCTTATACAACTACACAACTCTTCATTTACACAAGTAACATTTCATTCTTTTCTAAGCGTGTGACCTGATAGTTCATTTTGTAGGAATGCATTTACAAAATGATAGAAACTGTATAAAAAAAGTTAATGTACCATAAAATAAAAATGTTAACCATTTTCTAAAGCAAAATACGCACTGAAGAGTGAAGTTGTTTAAACTGTGCAGTCTGCACTTACTTCTGCTTCTTAATTAGGCTTGGTGGCCTGGAATAAAAGTGAATGTAAAATGGAAACAATAATGAAAAAACTGTACAGAGTTCTTTAACTTCTATACAACAGGAAATAATGTGGCAAAAATTGTGGAATCTAAAAAAAATGTAATATTCTATTACAGAATGGAAAATCTTAACAACCATTTATGTGTGTGCAAGCCTACCCAACGAAGAGTATTAATAGTAATATTTTTACACCACATGTGCAGTTAAACAAGACACTAGATATTTAAAGGAAAACAAGCACAATTTTTATATAAATACAATATTATTTGTTTAGAATGCAAGGGGAAAATCATAAGGGTTACTTACGTAACTGAGAGAATAATAGGGGGTTATTTACTAAGGTGCGAATTCGACTGTCGAATTCTCAAAAAGTGAATTCCCATAGCAAATCTGCTACAATTTCTCCATTGTAAAGTCGCGACAATTTTTTAATGTTAATATTGCGACAATTTTCCCATAATAAAGTTGTGACTGTGACAATATTCTCATTATAAAGATGCGACTGCGACAGTAGCAGCCTATTACGACTGTCTTTATCTGGCAAATTCACACCTATACGCAACAATCCGGACTTTAGTGAATAACCAACTAAGTGCTTTTTTTGTTTTCAAAATTTGGGTTAAAATAGTGGTTTTTAGCCTTTTGCCATCTCAAGGCAGTAAATGTTTTTAAAATAACCTTACAAGTGTTAATGTAAAGAGTACCACAGGTGACTATATGAAAATAATAGGTTGTTTAAAGACAGGGCAGGGAGCTAAGAAAACACAACCTAGACAACTAGGTATTTCCTAATATATTCCATACTTTTTAACAATTCATACATTAGCATTAGGCATCATTTGAAGTGACCAATGAAAAATGAGGACCCAATAAAGTAAACTTTCTTACAAAGGTTTTTTTTTTTTTTTTTTAAATAATTGACCATACTGGAGTGTTTAACATATTATACAACACAGCAGGAAACTAAAATTGGGGTCACATTATATTGCATGTATACAGTGCTGGCCAAAAGTATTGGCACCCCTGCAATTCTGTCAGACAATACTCAATTT
>WMED01000285.1:0-25433 GCA_019650415.1 Pipa parva
TCACGCTGGCGTTCACGCATCCTGTTGTCCACACGAATGCTCAGGGTAATCATCTCTTCCAATATATAGCCAGGGAGCCTGTCAGCTGATCGTGCCTATGATCTTCAAAATGCGCGCCGCCGCGACGTGTGCACTCTGACGTCAGTGCGCATGCACGGCGGCCGCAACCCGGAAGTCCCGCGGCGCCACGATGCCCGATGCTGGAGCGGACCGAGCGGGTAAGTATTAATCCTTACAGGTGCTACTCAATGTACTGCTTCCGGCACCAGGCTGTCTGCCAAACCTGACAGCCCTGAATTTATACCACTTGTACGTCAGCTTGCTAGATCCCACCCTAACTACCAGGATACAGTAAATACATACCAAAACCACAGATTCTCACTTGTTTACTTTATTAGAGAGAGGTGATGAGTTCTGTGAATCAGGTTGACATTAATCGCCACCGTGTCTTAACTTGTTACAGACATAGAGCCTCATTGACTAAAGTGAGAATTCACCTGTCAAATTCACTTTGCTACAATTTGAGTTGCATTTCCAAAGTAGATGCAAATTCACTTCTCAGGATTGATTAAGTGGCAAATACACTTGCTGAACAGACGGGCAGCAGTGAATGCTGTCACATGCGTAGTGTGGCACAGTCAGTCGGATAGAAATAGTATAAGAAGTCATGCGGAATGATGCAAATTCCACCAGTGAAGTGCAGTGATGTCAGTCTCGCCATATCCCACTAAATGTATTCTGTGAATATTCTATCTATTTCTATGTCTCCTTGTCCCTGGTCATATTGTCACTTAGTTGCAGTCGCCATTGTCACTTTTGAATGAATAGACACCTTACGCACCACAGGATCCCTGCCATCAACCACCGAATTTACTGATCTGAAGTGGCAAAGTCAAACCGGTGAATTACACCTAGTACAACTAGTCGCCTTTGCACCTTCAACACACTCCGCATCTTAGTCAATAGTAGAAGTATCTGTGCACTCACATGAAAAATGATGTGAGAAGAGCTCTATAAGTTTGCAACTCGCAAACTCATCCAAACTGGACACATATTCACCACTTCACAGAGTTTACATAATAAGCTAACATGGGGAAGTGGAGAATAGATGCAAATTCACAGCTCTAAGCGACTCTTTAGACTTTAGTCAATGAGGTGCGTAGTGTGGTTAAAACTATTTAAATGCCATATTGTTCACCACAACACAGTCCTTTCTCTTTTTTGCCAGATGCTCAGAACCTATAAAATTCTTCTTTGTAATTCCTCGGGTGAAATTTATTAAGATTGAAAGCAGCGATTGTATATTTCAATCGATTGAAATTGAAAACCGTTCACTCAATGGGAAAATTTTTCAATCGAAGCGTCAAAACTGCCGATTTCAACTTTAATAAATTTCATCCTAAGGTCTTATGTGACATATGGCATGTCTAATAAGGAGGAATTGCAACATTATTACCTAAGCATTCTAGTAGAAAATGTGTGCTATTATCTCACCTTTAAGGCAAAATTTAATAAATGAGTTTATTCAATGTAAAAATGGCTGATTTTTTTGATTGAATTGTTTCAATCGTTTGTTTTTTTTTATAGAAAAGTAGCCAAAGTACTTACTGTACTTTGGCTACTTTTCCATCGCAACAATTCGATCAAAATGTTTAGACTGAAACAATTCTATCGAAAAATCGGCCATTTTTACATCAAATAAATTTGAAAAGGCTGAAAACGACCTTTTTGAATTTAGTAAATTTCGCCTTTATATTACTTACTTGCTTACTGAAATGCTCTTATGGTTTATTTTTCCTAACTGTTGGGATATATTATAAACTACAGTATCTCATAAACTATCCTAGACTAAATTTATACACTACTTCAGTTAAAGTTGGTGATTCAGAGTACAACATATTATTAGTGCAGACAATGGAATCCTCAGTCTCACAGTCCTCACTTGAAAATTTCCAAGCACTATCAGGATATAAAATAATTCCAGTAAATCATACATTCTATGACAAATATGTCTACCAGTGAACAAATTTCTTTAGAATCACATTATAAATTACAATGATAACAGCAGTACATTAAAGATCTAGAGATATGTATCAGCCCTTCTCACAATAAACTTCAGGTAAATTAACCATCCAATAATAACTATATCAAAATCATATGTGGGAAGCTGGTATTCTTATTATTTATTGTTTTGACAGAATTACATTAGTCAACATTACCCTGTACACATGAATATTTTACTATTTTAGGGCACTCCTTGTATATGTCCCTACAAAAATTCTCCAGAACTTTTAAAACTATCCCTCAATTAATTTGCCATGACAAAACCATTGACACATTATTTTGTTTTGTGAACCCACATAATTATCTAGCCAATCAACTTCAATTCATTGGGGGGAATTCACGATACTCCAAAGTGAGGCGAACACTCCGCATCTCACTTTGGAGTATCGTGAATTCCCCTCCTTGTCCTTACACACAGATTTCTCAATATGCAGTGACTAAACTTGGAAAATTATCCAGTACAGTTCTTGACTTAAAGAACTAAACACTGCAGACACCTTACCATAGATTTAATTCCTGCTTCTTATCAATTGGTATGATTTTGATATAATATTAAAAGGGAACTAAAGTCTAACAAATGTTTAGGTTTATATAGGGTTTATTGTGCCAGGTAGAGATGATCCAGCCCTGTGCCACCAATGACCTGTTCCCCAGAAGCTGTCAATAGAGGCTTATATCTTTAGAATTTTGTTTATCCATATCCCCTTAGCCACTGATTCAACATGAGTGTGCACTTCTTAGGAATTGAGGCAAAAAAGACTGACTAGAAGTTCAGGTTGAAACTGCAAAAAACTATCTAACATTTAACTCTGAAAATAAAGGAATTATGCAAAACAAAACTTCTACTTATTCTACCACAAGCACATGTCCTACAATATGATATACAGTTTGTATCTGTGTTGTATTTTATGGGCAGTTCAGAGACTCAGCGGTTAGCACTGCTGCCTTGCAGTGCTGGATTCTGGGTTGAGTTCCACCCTGGACTTCATCTGCATGGAGTTTGTATGTTCTCCCTGCACTTGCGTGGGTTTCCTCCAGGCACTCCGGTTTCCTCCCACAATCCAAAAACATACATCTGTGTCTGTCTTTGTGTGTGTGATTGAATAGGAAAATTAGATGGGGTGGGAACTGAAATGAATGATGAATCTCTGTAAAGCATTGTGTAATATAAAACACATTTACTTTCACTTGAGTTGAGCTTTCTGAGGTACATTGATCACTGAGGTATCACTGATATGTATTATCTAATGCAGCTAAAAGATGTCTGTGGTCAGCAAAGAGAAAAACAAACATAAAGTGAAATATAAAAGAATTCAACATCAAAGGATAACATTTTTAAAATTACTATGTAGGAATAATAGACACAATAGGCCTTGCTACCGTGCACAAGGCTTCACATTCTAGAATCTACATTTATAACAATTCCTTCTGTCGGCACTTTTATTATTTTGCCTGTTTGCCCCCCGATGCCCAAGTTATTTACATAAAAGCAGATACATGTTTTTGCCGTCATATATTTCACTATCTCAGTTGATCTAAAATCATCTGGTTGCTAACATCTAAATGCTAATGAGGGTTAGATTAAAAAGAAAAGCATAGATACTGATATAGCTGGTGAAACATCCATGGTTTAAAAAGACAATAAATTATGTTTACTGTTAATCTACAAAATTAAAAAATCCATAGAGTATGTAATCTTTCTCGGATATGAGATCACATCGCCTGGCATTTCATACCAGGACAGAAGCCAGAACAAGAGAATAACTGCTGACAGCAAAATGGTTTCAAATGTATTCTTACATTGCCAGAAGAATAAAATTGGAAGATGTGCTGGGATATGTCACTGAGGCCTATCATTTTATCTGTAGTGCAAATAAAGAGGGTGGTAGGCTTCACTACCCCTCTGCTGTGATATATATTATTAGAGTCCTGATCATATATTTCTGCATGATTATATCCTTATTTTGCATTTTATGTGTTAATTTGAAGAGGATCAGTTCTTGTGTATGACTCTCACTAATCCTAGTTTTACTGAAAATAAAAGGGTTGTATCTATTAGCTCTATTATACATCTGTGTTTGCTTCTAGATGGGCCAGGGGTAAAACCAGATTCTGTATGCCTGTTATACAACTATAAGCATCAAAAAACTTCCAAGAAATTTTGAAAATGTCTCATTTTAGTATTATTAATTTTGTTGCATTTCAAATATGTCTTCTATAATCAATGACAAGTGTTATAAACCCGGTGTTGTCAGTTTTCTCCCAGAATCAGCCGTCCGTTTGCACAAAGGCAGGATAACTCTAATACACTCCAATTGTAATAAACACGGTGTAATCTCAGGGAATGTATTTACAGCCCTCACAAATAGCAAAAAAAAAAAAAAAAAAAAAAAAAAAAAAAAAAAAAAAAAAAAAAAAAAAAAAAAAAAAGATAATGTAGTCAATGCTGAAAAGTATTTATAGTTAATAAAAACATCCTCTTGCACTGCAGTGTTATTTAGATTTACTCTTCCTGCTTGGAGGAACTGTGGGAGATAATGTAGTTATGAGGTTTTTTTTTATTATGAATAGGTTAGTATGGTGCCTTCTATAATACATACATCTCTTTTGGTCCAGTCAGCAAGCTGTCAACAAGATCTTTCCTGTCTATTCTAGTCTGAAAATTATTAGGTGGTACCATTGAAACAGGGTGATACCTATACCAATGTGGGCACTGAACAACAAATATACTACTACTGAAAAGTTGCCTTTTTTTGTATTACCTTATTACATTAGAAATTTGAATTTTGAAGACAGACTGTCCAAGCTAATATATATTGTGGAGAATTAATTATGGTCAATTTACATAAATATATGAGGTGGGTGCATCACTGTCTTTTAGGGCCTTGTTGACTAAAGGATGAATTCACCTGTTGAATTCACCTCGCTGCAATTCAAATCGAATCACCAAAATAGTTGCAAATTCACTTTGGATGCAACCTTAGTTGCATATTCAGTGCAGATAGATTTGTCGAACAGGTGGACTGCTATGGACGCAGTCACGTGTGTAGTGTGGCGAAGTCAATTGAATAGAAGTAGGATGCAAAGTCATGCGAATTGATGTGAATTCCTTCAGTGAAATAAAGTGTTGTCATTCTCACCATATCCCACCAAATGTATGTAAGTGAATAAACCATCTATTTCTATGCCACCTTCATGTTAAGTAGCAGACTAATTTAGTTGCAGTTGCCATTTATAATTTTGAATGAATAGTTTTCTTATGCCACACTAGAGCCCTGCCATCAGCCCCCCAATTTGCCACTCTTTATGGCAAAGTCAAACAGGTGAATGTCTTGTCAAATTTGCAATTGCAACAGACTCCACCGTTTGGTCAATAGTTGAAGTACCTGTGCACGTGCACACAAAGTGATACGAAGTGCTCCATAATAATCTTGACTATCATAGTCACCTGAATTAGACAGGTATTTGTCACATCGCATTGCGAGTTTGATCTATAAGCAAACATAAGAGAAGTGATGATCAAATGCAAATTCAGAACTATATGTGTCAATTTGGCCTTTGGTCAATAAGGCCCTTAGTCTATTAGATGTCTGCCAAGAGGACATGTATTGCTATTACCTAGAAATTGAAGAATGGGGTTCTTTCTGACACTGTAGAAAGGTTTTTTTTTTTTTATTGTAACAATGTCGTAAAAATATAGAAAGTCCTCTCCAAAGACGTTGCATTTGTAGAAACATTTTATAATTAACAATTATAAAATAGAAGGGAAGTAGCATTAATAAAAACTGGGTTGATTAAAGGGTTGGACCATTTACTCTCTGATCGAACCACATTGTAAAAACTTTAAAGGGGAAATTTATAAAGGTCATTCCTGCCTATCTGTTGCATTTCAATTAGTTTTGTCATGTTTTGCACCGTTCTATCCATTATTTTCCCTTCACTACACTTTTTGATTTGACTGATTTGTAAAGGGCATAAAAGGTGAATACAAAATGGCAAAATCAAAAAAGATAAATATTGATAAATATCGATGTGTTAAAATTGGCACGCTTCACACTATTTTCAGTTTGGGTCCCTTTACTTTTAAAGGAGAACTATAGTATGCTAGCATACTTACCTGATCAATCTAGCAGCAGTACACTAAGAACCTTATTGACCAAAGTCCAAATAGTTGCATAGAGCTGTGAATTCGCATCTATTATCCACTTTCCCATGTCAGCTTATTGAGCAAACTCTGCGATGTAGTGATTAAGCAACCAGTTCGGGAGACTATGTGAGTTGTACATTTATGGAGCTCTTTGCATCATTTTGCATGAGTGTGCAGAGGTACTTCTACTATTGACTAAGATGCATAGTGGTGCGAAGGTGCGAATGCGACTAGGTGTACTGCTTCAAATTTACCTGTTTGACTTCACAACTTCAGACTGGCAAATTGGGAGGTTGATGGCAGGGCTCCAGTTTTGTGTAAGGCGATTATTCATTCAAAATGACAATGGCGACTGATTAAATGACAACATGACCTAGGGACAAAGTGACATAGAAATAGAATATTCACAGAATACAGTAAGTGAGATAGTGTGAGACGGACTTCTCTGCCCTTCACTTGTCGACATTTAACTCTGTATGACTTCACATCCTACTTCTATCTGATTATGCCACACTACGCATCTGACAGCATTCACTGCTGACCGTATATTCTCCACTTAGTCAATAGTGAGAAGTGAATTTGCAACTATTTTGGCGATGCAACTTGAATTGTAGTGAAGTTAATTTGACAGGTGAATTCAGACTTTAGTCAATGATACAAAGATTCTATACTCCTTATTGACCAAACAGAGGATTCTCGTAGCAAATTTGTAACAGTATCAGTATTCCCATAACAAATTCACAACCACCTCAGTATCTCCAGTAAAACCATATAGTATAATGACTGTAGTATAGTCATTAATACATATGTTAAAGGGGAAGGAAAGACTGGTTATACAATTAAGGGAACTGTGCTGTAGTTTGTTACATGAAACATTCTCCTCATTGCCAAAGATTGCTGATTACACCAGTGGAGAAACAACATCTCCCCCAGACACACTGATGACACTGACTGACATGAGCCATAATGGCCACTTTGAGTCAATCTGGCACTTGCTTGTCAAAGGGCTGCTCCAGTTTAGGGAGGAAGGGACAACAGTCATTGATTACTCTGTGTTTTTATACCTCCTGATGAAGCCACAATAGTGGTGAAACGCGTAGAGGTTGGTGCTAATTAGCTAGAGGATTATATTGGAGTATCCCAAAATTAGTTCCTGCACAATTTACCACAGAGGACTTTATTCTATATACGCACATTTTCTGCAGCTCTTTTATTCATCATCATT
This sequence comes from Pipa parva, assembly GCA_019650415.1. Lineage (NCBI taxonomy): Eukaryota > Metazoa > Chordata > Amphibia > Anura > Pipidae > Pipa > Pipa parva. The sequence goes on from WMED01000285.1 coordinate 7,437, forward strand.
TTAAGAAGCAATCTGGGTTCTAAGCAGAATAGTCGCATTGTTCATAAGAAGGAAGGAGATACCTGCTTTGTTAAAGCAATTGTTAATTTGAAAGCTTTTTGTCACTTTCCATCTGGTAAGCACATAATATATTTATTCTGCACTTTGGAGCACTGTGTTCTTTCACGCATTTGGGTGTTATTTCCCTATATATGATTGTTACACTGTGCACTCAAGACAAATCTATCTTTAAAGTGTACATTTGGGTTGTTTCCCTACGCAATCAAGTTTTCACTGATAAGGCACTATTAGGTGTCTCTTGTTCTTGTTTTTGTTGTGCCTTTTTAGGTGTTTTGTCTATGCTTCATAAGAGTCTTGGAAATCTGGTCTTTCCATAAATGAAGAGGCTGCAACAATCGGGTCCAAGTTAGGACTGTGACGTTTAAAGAGTTGAACACTTGTTTTTCTCTCTATTATCATTTAATTTTTATTTTTTGTACTTATATTGGAAGCGCTGCCTTTTTGTGAATTTTTCTTTCACTAACTTGATTACTCTGTGTGTTAGTCATTGTTGCCAGTGCTACTGGGGAGGAAGAGCTATTTCTTCATTGTTGTAGAGTCATCATCCTTTGGCAATGAAGAAAGCATAATTAAATAGTAGTGTACAAATGTATAATACAGTCTGTTTTGAAAATGAACATTCACCTTAAACTATATAATCAGTCTCACCTTACTGAAGTTGACCATACCCTTTGACCCAGGGCCCCGATGTCAACTAGAATAGAGGTAGAGGAACATATAGCAGGTCCTGAGTTCAATTCCATGTAGAACTTATATAGATTACATTACCTTGACACATAATCAAACCAAATGCAAAGACCTACATAGTGTATACATTCTGATTTGGTAGTATTATAATATTTCAGCTATAGAAAAAGAACTGTTTACAAGATCCATTTTGGTTTACTTTCCCAGACCTTATAAAATGTAATTATTATTCCTTTGTGTTCCAGTATTTTTTTGCCATGTAAGTATTACTTTGTCTATAGCCTTGATTTCCATCTTTAGTTTGACATTGGTGGTATTTTTCTGTGGTTCACTTCTGGCATATGCCTTTAAACTTTGTTTTTTTTTCTCCTCCATGATTTTCACAGTCAAAGTAGAATTATGCAAATATTTCAGACTAAGAATCCAAGGATCAAATATGATTTACTAAAAATCTATTTGAATAAAAGTAAAACAGTATTGAGATATGGATGGTAAATGAATTAGAATGTTTAAAAATGATTTTTTAAAATGTTGCAATGTTTGGTAAGTCAATAAATCTCACAGCTGGTGTTTGGTAAAAAAGCACAACATTTGCAGGGAAATTTGATTGAATCCCATAAAGCCACAGATCACTGTCAGGTAAAATGTGATCCTTACAAAACCCATCCTGATTGTTAGATTTTACTCATGGTGAGACCAGATGGAAAAATTTGACATTAAAATAAAATGAATATCATTGTGGAATCCTATATCAGTAACATAATCCAACTAGAACAATTTATTCTATTACATTTTAAAGCAATCTAATCTCCCACCACACATTTAAAACTGTGAAATGTGGTGAAAACATTAATGTCATTTTGAGAAAGTGCTTATTTTTCAGATTACTGGGGAATTACATAGACACATAGACAAAGACAAGTTAATACAATATTTCAGTAATATATATGGAAGACTGCATTAGAAAAGAAAAATCAAATGTCCACACGGAACTGCTTAATCTAGCAGACAGTTTTAATATTCCATGTATATTAAATGTAGGGTTCCATGTATGTTAAATGTAGGGTTCCATGTATGTTAAATGTAGGGTTCCATGTATGTTAAATATAGGGTTAAATGTAGGGTTCCATGTATGTTAAATGTAGGGTTTCATGTATGTTAAATGTAGGATTTCATGTATGTTAAATATAGGGTTCCATGTATGTTAAATGTAGGGTTCCATGTATGTTAAATGTAGGGTTCCATGTATGTTAAATGTAGGGTTCCATGTATATTAAATGTAGGGTTCCATGTATGTTAAATGTAGGGTTCCATGTATGTTAAATGTAGGGTTTCATGTATGTTAAATGTAGGGTTTCATGTATGTTAAATGCAAGGGGTATTTACTAAACTCGAATAACTTTTCCCTGCTTTATCAATATCGGCAGTATCAATATTGATATTCTCATTATCGATCTTGCCTATATCAAAATGTATTAATTAAGCCCTTTCTAACTTTTTTTTAATCATTAAAAAGTGTTCACCTGGTTGAGGGCGGCAAAAATGGTGGCCATTATTGCCTATGGAGATGGCTTAGAACATTTGTTTAAGTCTTCATCGAAAATATCAGCTCCATTGAAAGTCATGTAAAGTGAAGTGGTATTATTGCATCCATATTGTATTAATATTGATCTTTTTCAAATAATTTATTCAGCATTACATATACTTAGGGAAATCGAAAATGCATCGAGAAGGAAAAAAATGACGCTAATGCAGCAAAAAAGCAGCAAAACAGATCGAATTGTGGAGAATAAGTTAAATTGATGTTTATAAATTTCCCCCTTAAAAACTCTGTAGCTGTTTACTCATGCTCCCAATCCAAACTGCTATCTGCTCGTAGCACAGACATCCTGTGCATTTCTTTATAAAACGTGTTCAACCCTGGAGTTCTGTAGACATTATGGAATAGTATAAAATAACATTGCTTAATTCAATAGTTCTCCCAAAGTAATAATACTTTCTACTTCAAAATACATAGAAGCACCAATGTTTTGTCAGTGATCTGTAAATCTGCTAACAATTTACTGATTTAAAAAAAAAAATCAAATTAAGCTACATGCAAAGTTATGCCATCCTGGACTGTACTGTACTGTACTGATCTGAGAATCCTTTACTTTATATACCCAAGGCCCACTGTGCTCTTGTCATTTACTGAAAAGTTTATATTTTTGTGAAATCTATTTGCATAATAACAATCACTTGATATTTGTTGTTGAGAGTGCCAGTGGGATATAATTTTGAGGGTTGGCAAGCTTTAAACAAAGGTAATAAATGGATATAATACTAAAGGTCACCGTAGAAACAATGTAGAAAGTAGCAGTAAAAGACACAGACACACATGCCCTTAAACTTCAGCCTATCACAAATAGCATTGAATGTGATGGATTCTCCTTTCCAGGTTAGAATCTAAGACCAGTTACAATTGCTCTATTGCTATGCTTTCTCTGCTTTAGAGCGTGGGTCTGCTCTTGGATACTTGCGCTGTTCCTTTACTGGTGCTGAAGTTTTGGCTGCTCATCTGCAGGTGACCATTTATCAGTCAATCTTGCCCCTTTTAAAAACATTGTCAGTTCCTTTGCCCTATATGGTTCCTACTATATGAAGTTGCTGCTGAAACATTTCTGCTTTGGTTCCTATATTGGTAAAATCACTTCAACAACCCAAACCTTTGCTTGTTTGCCACTAGCTCTGACAATATTTTAGCTTTTGTCTCTACCTGCCAACATTGCCAGTTGCCTGGTAAACTGCTGCCTGTTTCCCTCCAGTTCTGCTGGCATCTGCTTGTCTATCCTGTATCCGCCTGAACAAAGTCCTTTCCAAAGTGTTGGCATCCCTATCCAATATGTGGCAGATGCATTCTATCTCCCCTCAGTTTATCTCTATTTTTATTTCATCATGTTTTTATCAAACAGTATGTTTCCACCTTATTCATTCCTGTAGACCCCAGTGTCCCAAATATAGATCTTAGCTTGTTTAAAAGAGGCATATGCTGCCACAATACCATGCTATCCATGCAATAAACATGGCTCTTCAGGGTCTGCACTGTTCTCACTTAGGGCTTTATTGACTAAAGGCTAAATAGTTGTGTAAAGCTCTGAATTTGCACTTATTTGCCACTTCCAAATGTTCACTCATTGAGAAAACTTTGCAATAAGGAGAAATACCTGACCAATTTGGGCGACTACGATATTCGCAATCCTACAGAAAACTTTGCATCACTTTCCATGTTTGTGCACAGGTACTTTTACCATGGACTAAGTGGCAGAGTGTGTCAAAGGATCAACTGTGACTAGATGTACTGCTCTGAATTCAGTTGTTTGACTGGGGGGGGGGGGGGGGGGGGGGGGAGGTTGATGGCAGGGCACCTGGTGTGGCATAAGGTGACTCATTAAAAGTGACAATAGCAACTGCGGCTAAATTCATCTACTACTAAACATAAACTTGGGCCAAAGTGATATAGAAATAGATGTATTATTCACTTATACTGTATACAGTTAGTGGGATATGGTGAGGATTTTGTCACTGCACTTCACTGGGGGAATTCACGTCAATTCAAGTTTGCATCCTACTTCTATCTGACTGACTATGCATCTAACAGCAATCACTGCTGTTCATTGGTTTGACAAATCTATTCGCCTCATCAATAATGAGAAGTGAATTTGTGACTTCTTTAGAGACGCATCTCCAATTGTAGTGAGGTGAATTAGGGAATCAGCCCCCAAGTTGGAGAATTCTTGTCCTCCCAAACCAGGAGCTGGTTGCTGTTATGCTTTCTGTTAGTTCTTTCTTTACCTTTATTTTGTTTTTAATTTAAGTTCTAGCTTAGTCCATATTATGCACTGCTGCATAACATGAAGCCACTGGTAATTATGCCTATCATTACCTTACTATCTTTTTTTTCTCTGAGATATTATATTTACAAAATCATAAAATGTAAGAATACTGGCTTGTTAAAACTTTGATATTTTATAATTAAAAAATGATTTTCCTTTTTTTAATGAGTTAGGAGCTCTAGTAGCTGGATATTTACCATTTTATCTGAATCACAACTAAACTGGAATTTTTCACCAATAGCAAGAAATGTGTTACTCTGCAGTGTTTTTCTGCTGGTAGGGAAGTGATCAGCCTAGGAAGACTAGGTTAGATAATGATATTATTTACTTACAAATCAGTAACAGAATGATGTAGCACAATACATATTAATTAGTAGTAGGAATGTTTGGGATGAGAAAGAGAAACAGAGGCCATACCCTCCACTAGACTTTAAAATACATATACTAATCACCTGAAGCATTCCATTTGGTTCAGATACAGGTTATGGAGATAGACAGGGGCACATGGTGGGTTGTCTCTGTGTTGTGTTCATGAGATCAGTTCTGTTGTTTGATAAAAATCAAACTTTTTTTTTTTTCTTTCCCATTCCAGAGACCTACTCTATATTCTGTTGTTTCCCTATAAGACACACCTGAAGAGTTTATGGTAATTAAGAGTTCTTTAATGAGGAGCTATGGGATATCTTACTAAGAAGTTGGGGGGGGGGGAAGAATCCTGTTACTATGAAGAACAACCTTATCCCTTCCTGCACAATAGTTTTATGGGGAAGGTTGTATTGCAGCATGAAAAAAAAAAAAAACCTCTAGGAGACTTTTATGCCACTGAGTTATAGTTGCAGGGCAGCTCAGTCAATGGCTGAAAGAATCCTGTTGCTAGGCAGTTTCCTTTAAACAACACATCTCTCATTAGGCCTGTGAACACGCTGGGTTCTGGCTCAGGAGTGCAGATCAGCCTTCCAAGGGTTAAGATCACCTCCCAGCTCTCTCCTCTTTAAGCTCCATTGGGGGAAGATGATGTAAACTCTTCTCTTTCCCCTCCCAGCTTCTCCATCTCACCTCCCATAATATCCACCATGTGACACGTGAATTAATAATGGAGCTGTTAGCACAATAACAACACAACGCACGTTCCTACTGATGTCTGCTGCTTTCATCTCAGCTGGAGAAGAAGGGAAGAGCCATGTGCCCGCTACCTTTCCATGCCAACCTGCCAGAGCTATGTGTCTGCAGTTCTGAGCGGCCGGGGGAACTGTGTTCTCGGGTCCAGCTGACAGCTGCCCGGCTCAGGATGGTTGGAGATGAGCTGCACCGGCTGACAGTCAGCAGGAAAACAAGCCTGGCTAGAAGGAGGCTTTGTACCTGCTTCTACCTCCTCTACACTGCCACTCACCTGGCAGCTCTGGCTCTACTGATGCAGGGTAGGAGGAACCTGTAGGACTCCAAGTAACATGGAGCTGTCCGTTTCAGCACCAGCAACAGGTGAGTCGGCAGTCCACAGCGATCTGCTGCCATAGAGGTCGGCGGTGGCGAGCAGGCGCGATGTATTGTACTTGGTTAGCACATGCAGGCATGGCTGGCTTCATAACTAACTCACAGACCCATGATGGATTCTGTTGGAGTTATTTGGGATTTAAGACCTTGTCTGACATAATCTTCTTCATGTTCTTATAATAATATAGTTTGAAAACTGAACTGATTTTTCAGCTTTGGTGCTAATAAAGCAAATTGTGCCACCCCCTTATTTATATGCCATAGTTTAATTGTGTGCTTTTTGCATAACACATTTTACTTATCTCTAGATAAAGTATTTTTTTTAACAGCACACAAGCTTGTTGTTAAAATACAGAAATGCTTGCTGGAGTGCATATGCTGCTAATTACCTGATGAAATTGCTGTATTATTTATTGCATGAAAATGAAACTTTTAATTGGTATTATCTCTAGCATTTGTTTTTTTAGTCTCCTGCTGGTCACATATAGTACAATTCCTGTGTTGAGTGCTGGAAGAGTTTATCTGTTGTGTTTCTGATCTGGTAACTTTCCTTAGACAGAACTTAAAGGGAGTACAATATTCAGAGGTAGTGATTAAAATGTGCAAAACATGCAGGTAGATTTTTTATACCCCTGTATAATGTTTTCCCATCTCTATGCACTCCTGGGGTATGTAATACAGCTGAGACAATCCCATAATATGTAATAGCTAATTGTGCAGTTTTAACTTGGTATTAACAACACATGTGCTATAACATCCAGATGTTTGCACAGATTCATGAAAATTGTCATTCAACAGATATATTAAGACTGAGCATATTTTTGCTACCTTATATTAAATTTTAAAATGCACTTTTTTGAACATAACCCTATACAGTTATTTAATCTCTACATAATCCTTACTTTTATAAAACAATGCACTTTAAGAATTGAATTGATAAGAGATGTACAGCTGGCTTTATTTTAATAATTCCACTGCTGGCTATTAAACTGCCACAAATGACAGACATGTAACTTTTTATGTGCCTAGGTTTATGTCAAGCCACACAATCAATCCTGTAAAAGTAAAAAGCATATACACACACTTTTGTGCACATCTGTGGAAATGCAAAACTGGGTGATATCACATATTTCTATTACTGCATAAAATAAATAGCTAATTCAATTTTTTTAGGGGGTGGGGGGTGGGATAATGCCAAATACTATGTTTAGTTGGACTGTCATATTTCAGGCATTTTGATATCAAACTGATATAGATTAAAACATCTTAGCCACTGGAGAGTTTTGTTTCCATAGAGTTCCCCTTTTAACATAGGTATCTCCTCCCGTAGGTTTTTGGGTGTGTTGGCCTCTATTTCTAACAGACCCTGGGAACTTATAGGACTAGATTATACCAAACACTGGGCTAATAAAATCAAGCATGTGGTGTATTTTCCAGTACAGATTTATACTAATTTAAAGCACACTATAGAACATAATGCATTTTAAGTGCAATTTGCATAGCTATTATAGCACTTGATAGCTAGTAGTTAAAGTAAGTACAATTTTGACACATCATGCATGATAGATATATAACAGGCTGCAGTGCAATTAATGCCAATTATAGTACTAATAAGCATTGTAAAGTTATCCAAATATCTATTACATTGGCCTTACAATTTCCCTTATATAAACTTTACCAAGTACACATTTATAGCAATAGCACTGAGTTTTACTTTCACTGTATTATGGTAAATAAAAAAAGATATTGTATTATAAATGGTTCAAAAACATTTCCACAGGAGTGAAGGCTGCACTGCAAAAATATACTTTTAATAAATATGTTGGACAAGAGAATACTCCCTTAACTAAAACATTGTATGTCCTCTAAGGTGGTATTTTATAATGTTTTTACCTAGAAAATAGACTGCTCGCATCTGCATGGGTCTATGAATATAACTGAGTACGTACTGTATATGTGTAGATTAATTTTGTGTGTTTATACCATACCAAGTATGTACAAAGAGAACTATTTTTGGTATTTATTTAAAGTATATTGTAGTATATATTAGTTAAAGTGCTTCGGACAGCAGAGCAGACTGACGCTGCTCATGGAATTCTTAGCACTACACTGTCAATATAAGTATAACAGTGTTGTAGTTTTAGTTGTTTAACTTCCTTTACTTATATTAACAGAGTAGTGTTATTAGTGCTATGAGAGGCGTGGGCTGTTTTGCTGTCAGTTGCACTGTATACTGTTTCTGTGGGTTTCCAAGTATATAAAGTTTATGGGGTCACATTGATTTATGCAGTCATAACAATCATAAATAGGTAAAACGTAATCCCCCAAACAACATGTACATTTTAGTTTCAGATAACCATGTATTTCTGTATGTGCTTGTATGAGTATGTGTGAGTGTGTGTGTGTGTGTGTGTATATATATATATATATATATATATATATATATATATATATATATATATATATATAATCTGTTATATAAATAAAGTAAACTAAATTATTATTTCCATTACCTAATGAAAGTGCAACTACAATCACCTTCACTTTGAAGTCCAGAAAATAGTTTAGGCTAGATTTAACATCACTGTCATGCAGGTCATACATTACATTTGCTGGTAAGGGACCTTTATGTATCTTGATTTTAATAATTATCTGAGGTCTCAGTTTTTGAGCCTGCAATTTTACCATAGCATCAGGAATAGAACCAATGACAGAAACATAAGCCTCTTTCAAGAAGTGAATGTTTTCAAATGACTCTTTTGTAGATCTGTTGCTGTAATGTTTATTTGGCATTGATCAGTTTAAATACACTACAGCATTCTCACATTAGACAATTAAAACACACTAAACTGTCCACTACATTTCTCTGAGCCTTGAGACAGTTTCATAGTCAGATTTTACAATGTTTACTAGGGCGAAAATTTAATTTGTTTATTGTTATTAGATGTAATCATTTAGTATACATGCTCCTGAGGTCTTTGTGGTATCATAATGACTTGTAACATTGATAGGTTGGATCATAGAACCAGTACTCTCACAATTGATTGTCATTTTAATATGAATATTCTCAAATGAAATGACATAGCACCTCTCTATAATGAAAATATGGATTACATGACATTGCTTTGCACAGTCTCCTATTTCTGTCAGCTCAGGTTATTTTGCTCACACTAATACCTACTTATAAACAAATCTCTCTCCACAGACCACACAGAGAGTATTCTGGGTACTCAAGTCCCCACAGGTTAGGCCCTTCTAGGAATACATATGATTTAAAATCACAAAAGGGATTTAGAGTTTGCTCTGTAATTTGGCTGTATAATAAAACCTTACAATAAACCCCCCTGGGCTGCATTAACAGGCCAGTTTGTATTCTCAAAGGCAGTTTATTTTTGTCACTATGTTGTCATTTGCTGAGAGTTGATTTAACTCCTTGTATCAGCAGTGATTGGATTGTAATGGAGTGATGAATAGGGTATATAATTCACTGGCAGAGATGCAAGATGTTCCAGGAAAATATCAGAATTGGAGTCTGCGGGTAGGTATATGGTTTTGGGTTTGTTCTAGTTTACCTCTGTGTTTCAGAGAATGATGGATGAAATTAGATTAAAGGACATAAAAATGTACATTTTTTGGGGGGTACAAACAGGTGAATGATTTGTAGTTTTACATTTATCATTCAGAACTTCCTTAAGTGCCTTTTTGGATACCAGTAATGTTTGATGCTTTTTGAAATCTGTCATTGAAACCATAGTTTTTAATTTCCAGAATCTGTGCGAGTGTTTCAGGGTGGTTATAATGACGATGGCAATGCAGATACAATGATTAAAACCTTTTACAATAGCTACAGTTTCTGAAATACACAAACCATATTTAGTTACAAGAATTTATTTTAGTACTAATTACAAAAGTAAGCAAGAGTACATCTCAATCCAGATGAACATTGTGTTTTTAATTTAAGTAAAGAGATTCCTTATCTAATCCAGTGCCACTAAAATAAATAGTTTTTGGGTTTTTCAGGTTGATAATCTTACTATTGTACTATTATGCATGCATAGCTCTTTGCTAGACAAAGTGACAAAAAGTCATTTACTCTTTGTTAGACAAAGTGACAAAAATTAATTTACTCTTATTGTTATATTTCAAAATATTTGGAATGGAGAACAGAACACACATTTTACATTATCAAAGAATGCATCTGTTACACATAAATATCTTTATACAGTAAGCTGTCATCAGTCTTCAACAATACATGATCACCAGGTATTTATTGTACATCATAGATGGAGCAAGCAGTGGCATTGTGGATCTGTCAGTAATACTTATGATTCTTCACTGGTGCAAAGTGGAAATTCAGAAAGCTTTCATAGGTAGTAAGACTTGATGGTAGACTTGAGAAGCTCTTCTATACATCATGGTAGTGTGTACATAAGGCATGGATGAGGTGTGTTCAGAAGGATTCTTTAAGAAGAGCATCATTGCTCTTGCATTATACTCCCATTATCACATGTATAGGAACACTAAAGTTATCATTGATATTTGTAAACCTTTAGTTACAGTGAAAATGATTTAAATTGATAATAAATTTCCTATTGTAAGCTCTCATTGTAAATTAGCAATGCTGTTTTACATCACCTTGACTCTGCAGGGTCTGTTTAATTACATTAGACTTAATTAGACTTATTATGTCTTGTTTAGGTGCAGGTGTTCAGCAGAATTTGATAAACTTTGAAGTGTAAGTGTTTCAATAATGTTTTATAAAATATATGCAAAATCTATAAACTGATTTAATTACCAACAAAAGTATTTTAGCATAAAAGTGTATTTTATACATGTAATTCAAAGAACAATAATTCTCCTTTAATATCTAGTCACTTTTGCACTGCAGTAACTTAGTAAATGATCACCAATGAGAACAAGGCTTGTTAAGTTCTGGCTTTCACTTTTAGCAATGATGTACTCAAGAGGATCATGGGCTCTGCGGAGTACAAAAATAGTTATGCTGTTGACTTGCCTTGAGCTCTGCTGGGAGGGTGTGTGCACAGGCATTTCTTTAAAGCTCACCAGCAATTCCATTATTCCTCTTTGTAAGTTATCCTAGCTTTTTAAATATATATTTTTAGTCTGGGCAAATACTTTAACATCAGGCTTGTTATTATACAGTTGTTAATATTTGTACCTGAAAATGTTTTAGTCTGGAAGCATGTCATTATTTGTATGCAAAATCCAGATTAATAAACAGACTGTTTAAAAAGGAGAAATAGTTGTTCATGTAAAATAATAAAAGCAACCAATCATATTGGTTTACATAAGGAAATTACATTACCAAAACAGTAACTACAAACTGCTGATTGGTTACTGTGAGTTACTAGATCAGAGCAACTGTGCCCCAGAGCATTATGTATCTTTGTAATTGAAAGATGAGGTGTATTAATCTTATGCATAACACAGACTACTACAAGGTAAAGCTCTGTATCAAATGCAGAACTGCATTTCCCAGCATGCTGTAACAGTCAGCACTTGTTGCCATGCAATGAGTTTTGCGGTTTAGTCAGCTAGATAGCCTCAGCTTGCAAACCTTTTTGTAAATATGTTAGAATAGCATTTGGCATATGCACTTAACTCCTTTGCCTGGCAATGGTATTAGATAAAGTAAATATATAAAGTATAGTGAATACGTAATTTTAGCATAGATAATTCATTTACTTCTGGAATTATAACCCACACCAAAGTGCTACAATGTGCATGGCATTAGCTGCAGGATTAGTCACAGAGTAATGAATTATGTCAGCGATAGAGTTAGTTCATCAGAATCCTATTTGCTGGGCAATGGTTGTAAAAAGCATGCCATTACCCATCCAAACTGTCAGTAATTTTAGAACTGCAGTGTTAAGTGGTTCTTTATTAATAAAGGATAATAAAATAATGTTTTTCCACTTAGTCTGCAATAAACCTAGACGCATTAATATCCATAACTCAGGCACTCCTGCATTGCCTAAAGTCTGTCTAACAGGTTTGGTGTAAAAGAGAAGGTAGTGAATTCCTATATCAGTGCTATATATCCATACAAACACAGCAGTACTCTTTTTGGGACTTGTCCTTAAATCAGTTTCATAGCCACAGTGTTAAATTCACCAAATGCAACCAATCCCTACAATTACTAATCATTAATGAGTTTGTTTTTTTTAAATAAAGCCTTGCTAATGAAAGAGAGAACTAATTACTATATTCATGTAATACAAATCCTTTTTGCTGTTGGTTACTGATCTATGCTGTAAAAATAAGAACAAATTATTGTCAGGACATGTAAACGGCAAGAAGGTAACATAACATTTTACATAAAGTTGTTTAATTCAAATTCACCATTGGTTTAAGCTTCTGAAGGGGTCTTGGAAGTGATTATGGGCACTATATTAAATTCTTTTTTATGGAATGGATAAAGATGAATTATTTACTTTTTTCTTAAATTACAAAATCATTAAGGGGGTTATTCACTAAAGTCCGAATTGTTGTGTATAGGTGTGAATTTGCCAGATAATGGGCTTTCTGGACACTTCCTGAATATTTATTATCTAAAGCATCATAGAAAACAATGGGACTGGGTGATATCTGTTTAACAACATGGCTGCTGTCAGTAAAGATAAAAACAGGCAGAATACAATAAAATTAACAAATTTAACATCAATTATATCATTTGTACAAGTGCTGTATTTAAATAACTTCCATACCCATTCAAATGGGTTATGTTTTTTGGAACTATCACCCCTTTAAAAGCCATAACTGGGAAGCCACAAACAGTGCTAAAAGTGGTTCTGCCATTTGTATTTTCAGATGTTTCAGCAAAAGCATAGGCTACAGCCACATCTGTGTCTCACTACCAAAACAACAAAACAAATAAGGCAGTATGTATCATTTTGATGCAGCAGCATAGACACAATCACCTGTGACATTTTTACACACTTTGCTCCCTCCTTATGTCCCACTGGGAATGGAAAAAATAAACAAAACCTCTCCCTATGGTAGCGAGATAATCTCATGTTGCAAAACTCTCAAGGCATGTGATGTTCTCTTGTCATCCATTGCGTGCCAGCCACCACTCAATATACTGCTCTTTAAGCCACAACTAGAAGCAGGTGTCATGTCAGCTGTGATTTTTCATCCTTACTGTTGCAGTACAGTATGTCTCTGACAATGTGCCAAATGATTTAAATTAATCAGTAAAAGGTAAGCAATATTAATATCTGAGTAGATTTGTTATCTTAAGAAACAAGTCTATTTATTTTTAATTTCAAACAAAAATTCTAATTACAGGTCAGTGCAGTTTTTTTTAACTGTCACTAACATTTTAAACATAATAATAATGCTACTTTGTGTTATTTTCATTTTTACTTAGATTGAGGCATTTGGAACCCTCGGTAAGAAGGAATGATTGAAGCCAACGGTGCCTGAAGGAAGATATTCCTATGTTAGATGTCTGAGAAGAGGTTACAAGGAATGGCTCCGAAACCTGTGGAACACAACTAAGTTCAGTAATCTGTGAACAATATGGACATTACCATCACGTTGTCCTTGGATTGTGGGAATGCATAGAATTTCAGAAGGCCATTAGCAATGCCTGAGAGAATGTGCAGTAGGCTGAGTTATGCACCGCCCATTTCTAGGGCCATAACCCATAATCCACTTACACAGGTGACCAGACAAATAAGTAAGGCACCTGTAGGGTACGTCCATTTCAGCCTGCACGTGTGTGATTATGGTGGATTTCTTTAGGGCTCTACTACACATTATTGTGTACGGGTGTGAATAATAAATGTACTTATTATAGTCTATTATTTATTGTAGAGAAAGTGTGCATCATTTCTCAATGTAAGCAATTTATAAGCATCTTTCTTAAAGGATGTTTAGATTTCTATATTATAGTTTTATTCTGCTTGAAAAAGCAGCACAGTAAGTTAAAAGCAAACTATTCTTTCGTGCCATGGATCAAAGGCACATTTAAAAGGACATTTTGGTGCTGTACTAAATAATAAGGCTCAATAAATATTTTATCATTTTTAAATAAATTGTTAAGTTTACAGACTGAGTTTTGGAATCTGACCTTCAGAATATCCTTAACAGAAAGTATAGGATCTCTTAAAAAAAAAAGTAATGTCATATTAAATTAAGCCAGTTGCCTACTTTTACATTGGCACATATTGGTGCAAATACCATAAACTATTTTACTGCCAGCATTTATCAACAGTTTTGTAAATGTTTTCAATTGAACGCTTTTCTTTTTTTTGATAGTAAATGATACCTGAAAACCCAATTTTTATATGACCAAAAATCAGAGCAGGTACTGGGTTTGAAAGACGCTAACAGAGGACTTGGATTGGGGTTAAAATAGATGAAATCTAAATAATATCAGAACAAATGAAATTGTATCAACAAATCTAAAGTTCAGGAAAATGAATACTCCTCCCAATGCAGTATCAGTTAGCATATGGATCTGAATGACTAATGTAGAGATGAAGTAACTACATGGTCTAATATTCATGAACTTGTACATCAGTACCTACTAAACTTTCAATAAAACAGTACATAGAAAACTAATACTTCCAGTATCCATAGCAGCTAGTATCACCTTTATATACTAACCACAGCATAGCAATGCTTGGGGGGAAGGGGAATGAGATAAATGAATTGATGTTTTAAAAAAGTCATTTTTTTATATGTGTAAATATTATTTTTTTGCATTTATTTGAAAATGTATTTCCAAATGAGATGTTTTCAAAGCTGCATTTTCCTGATGCTCTGCGGCTATTTGCACTTGTCTTTTATTATTTTATCCTCACAAATGGTGCTAGAGTTGTTGTCTGCTCTGTTTGACAGCGTTTGTAAAATGGACATACAGTGGGGAAATATTTATGAAGACCAGTTTGAACATATTGATTGATTTCACCCCATTTTGCTGGCATTTTTTGTTTCCCTTTACTTTTTCATTTCCCTAAGTTACAAAGGATTTCTAAAAATGTTTCCCCATCAAAATCAATCGATATCGATCTGTTAAGTGGGGCACACTTTGCAATGATTTTCTATGAGGACTTCTTCCATTACAGATCGATATTAATACCTCTTTTTGTTGGGAAAATATTTTGTACTTTATGACTGGACCAACTCCATAGGGAATAATGGATTTATGCCAGCCTGGGGGGGGAGAATTCTTTTGTGAGATAAAATGGTTTCATGGAGAGCTTAGTAAATTGGAGAAAACAGTGATATCGTTAAATATAGGCTATTTCTCCTGCATTTACTATTTGCAAAAAGTGTCCGACTTAGTAAATGTGCCCTAGTCTACTTTATAACTTTATGTTTCTCTTTGGAATATTAGTTTTACAACAACACCAGTTGTTACCAGCTATCCCCAGTTTCTAGATAATGCTAATGGTGTTCAGAATAGTAGCAGGTACCAGTATGTAGAAAAACAATGCAGTTTTGAATGTGCAATCCTAGCTTTCTTACATACATACATACATACCTACATACATACCTACATACATACCTACCTACATACATACATTACATACATACATAATACATACATACCTACATACCTACATACATACATACCTTATGAAAAATTCAGGAAGAATGTGGTTGATCTAAATAGCTCATGGCTTAGCTTTCAATGTTTAGAAAGCCACTATCAAATTCTAATAGCTTCCACGATCATGATTTCTGGAGATTCCACAAAAAGCACATGAATTTAACTTTTGTATCAGAATAATTGGATTGTGTAGTGATAACATGAGAAGAATCAGGACTTTCTAAAACATGATAAATTTTTTGCATTATAGGAAATGAGAAATTGTATTGTTTTTGACAGATTTCCAGAGCAAAAGGGAAAGTAGAATGAAGGAGGGTCTCGCAGTACAAAAGAAAACAGACAAACAAAAGTTATTTTAGAGAGAAGAATAAGGACATTAAAACCAACAAAAGGAGAATTGCCATTTAGAGTGCTATGGCAGGAAATATTTTGCATTAATTACAAAAAATGATCTTCGATTTTATTTAGGTTGATTAATTTATCATTAGTATAATAAAATAAACATCCGTTATTATTTAATTATAATTAAATTTATATAAATTAAGCAAACACGTTAAATTATTGGGTTGTTTTATTGCTTGTAGCCATGTTGATCTATTTTGTTTTTGTTTTTTTTGGCTTTATGAAACATGTCCCCAACATGGATTATTTAAAGTTTTATTAAAAACAATGGTACAGAGCAGTTAAGTTTATTTACTTAACTAATGAAAAGATGGCTGCGGCCAGAAATAAGTAAATCGAACAAAACAATTCAGAAGTTTAACTTCAAAGATATTATTTTCAAATATTATTATTTTACTGCTGGCTCAAATCAAATGGGATCTTTTCTTTTCCTGGTGTTACTGGTCTTTAAAGTGACAGATCAATTGTATAAATTAAAGGCCTTTAAGAAAACATTCTTTTTGAAAGATAAATGATTCTCTTAAAGAAAATTATTCAACCCCCAAAATCCATTCCAAATCACAACAGAATTAGAGGCTGCTGAGAGTAAGGAAAATGTAAACTGATTTTGAGGTTATTTACATTAGCATATATTTAAAAAAACCTCAAATATTTCACTGGCAACACAGTCAAAAACCATGCGGTCTCTCTATGTATACTGTGATGTGTTAAAGCGATCCATTTGCATGCAATGTTAATGAACATACCTTATATTTCACAGCTTAAATATGAATGGTAGAATTTTGACTGGTTAGTGATAAAAACAAATTTATATTAATATTACCACTGGGAATTATGAGGAATATCTTGGTTTGTGACATTTGTTTTTCCTCTCATAATTTAAAAAAATATATATTATATTGCTAAAGAATGACTGTTAAAGTTGTATATAATTATTCAAATGTGTAATTCCTTTGCATATAATGTTCTGCCTTATACATACATTAAGTTGGTGCTGGGGATGACAATCCAACTAATTTATATTTTGGGTGCTGCAACACAGCTGATATGGTGCTGATTTATGTGTTTTGTGGTGCTAACTACTCTTGATCATATAAGGGCTTGGAAATGGGTGAACACAAAAGACAACCTAATAACTTCAGTGCTGCATGACAAAGTAGAGAATGGTACATTTATTGCCAGTTTCTCAGTGATCTGGTAAAAGAGGCAAATGAATGAAATTTGTAAAATTAAAATAAGAATTTGCACAGCACAACTACTGTATGTGATGTGACAATATAGTTATGTGCAGTATATTTTAAGTACTTATATACAGTTTATAAAATCACTGACCAATATGACACATCCTACAGAGTGAGTATTTATCACACAGTGTATGATGCACTATTTATTATTAGTGAGAGCTTCCAACTATATATAGATGATGCAGACCACATTGAAACGTTTAGTGCACACAGTTTCAATTTCTATTTTTACCACTGAACTGAGTGGTGTGCTGTGTGAGCTCAATGAATCAATACAGTGTGTTTCATCTGTATGGCCCATTATCTATTACAAACTATATATAAGACTTGTTCAAACTTGAACTTCCAGGATCTCCTTAACAACCCTCAAGGTGCAGAGAATACTGGGAGCAATTGTAGAATAAAATACATTAGTCTGTGGAATGGACTAGTGCTGTGCATTGGTGCACCTCAATAAAGGGGGTCTCCCCCAAATCATTGCACACTAGTGGTTGGAATGCAATTAAGGTTTAAAGCAATTACACTGATGAGAGTGTGCACTGTTGGATTGGAATTGGTGAAGGTAAACACAGAACTAAACCACTGTTTTGCTCTTATTGCACAGGTACAAAGACAAAAAATAACACCAGTCATACTAGATATAATAAACAGTATG